>CM035195.1:3661230-3695116 GCA_020233015.1 Callinectes sapidus | reverse complement strand
TTTTATTTTAATAACAATATTCTTACAGGGTAATAATAATGTAATTCCAGGCTGGCGAGATCCGAGAAAATATTAATCCAAACAGAAGGAAGAAATTGTAAAGTTGTGATGCAAAGTTACCTGTTTAATCTCCTGTTTATTTATCAATCCGTGTCTGTTTATCCCATTTCTAACGTACGTGAAGATAGAGTTCATGTTACTCTTTCCTTTCCAGTGTTATTATTCTTATTACTGCTTTTAATCTTCAAATTTCGTCCATAGTCGTCTCCTTAATTTTTTTTTCTCTTTTTCTTTTCACTATTCTTGTATTTCACGGCTATTCATTTCTTTTCAATGTTTTTTTTTTCTTTCTTTTTTGTTATAGGCCATCGTATTTGCATGAAGTGATACAAGGGACGATTTACAACCAGACAGAAAGACAGCTTCCTTCCATAACCTAACATTCTCACACACCCGTAAATAAATCAAAACGGACTGTTTACATTAGTTTATGGTGCTTATTTGCGTTCGTGGATGGTATATTTTGTTAGTGTCTTTCACACATATTACATAACACTTGTAAGAGGAAAGTTCCTGATGTAGAGGTGGTAGTAGTAGTAGTAGTGGTGGTGGTGGTAAACATTTCCTTGGTCACCATATTTCTACATTTCCTATTCTTCCGATCATTCTTACATCCCTCCTCCTATACCCATTCATTCCCCTCTCTGTTACCCCTTAGAACCATCATTTTCTTACTTTCTGGCGACTACCCGTCCCTTCCCTACCGTTGGCACAATCACTTCCCACTCTTGTTACTCCTTCCGTCCCTTCCCTACTCTTGAAACCACTCCTTTCCTCCCGCTACTCCTTACGGCGCCACTTCTCTACTCTCATTCTAACCACTAGTGGCTGTCAGGGTTCTACAGGCAGATCAAGGGTATTATAAATAGAATCCTTGAGGCAGATCGTCCACACCCCCTTCGCACTTGTCTCATCCCTGCCTTGCGTAAATAAACACCAATGATGTCTGCTTGTTTAAATAGGACGACCCAGGACTACACGCTTGTCTTGTCTTTCATGCCACCTTCATCGCGCCGGAAGCGATGTGGAAGTATTCATTTCGTTGGATCACTATTAATACAGTGCTCTCTCTCTCTCTCTCCCTCTCTCTCTCTCTCTCTCTCTCTCTCTTGGGTATAGTTCTACATATTTAGCAATGAAAGTTTTGTGTAAGATGTCTCTAGTTCAATGCCCCATTTCTTCACCTTCAACAGCTGCCGCATGGAGTTTGAATCTCTCGTAGTTTATTTACAAAAGGTTAGGCGCAACATGCGAACATCTCCCCCTCTCTCTCTCTGGAGAAGGAACATTCTCAAGAAATATTATCAACAACAAGGGTTTGCCACAGTATTTTTCATCATTAAAGCGTTGTATTACACAATGCCTCGTTGCCCTCATGTTCTGTGGGCTGAGAGGACATGCAAATAGAAGTTCTCAGTCACGCTTCACATCATCCAGTCAGCAACCTCAGTTCTCATGCGCAACACATTTCTCATTTCCAAGGTCACTTAAATTCAGACACAAGGGCTGATGTGAACTCGACAATACTGAAGGTACTGAAAGCCTCGATCTACAACTCATGACATCTCACAGCGCCTCTCATCACTGATGGCTCATTGCATTTAGTGTTAGTTGATTTAAAGGAAGAACATTCCTCGTGATAACAGGAGGCACTGTGCTTACTGAGAAGGTTGTTGGTGAGTGCTTTTCATTAGAAACTGGACAGAAGTTATTAAGAAAAAACAAAGGAATGCTTGCCAATATCATCTGCCATGTTTGATGTGTAAAAGTTTTACTACTACTAGTCATCCTTATGTCTACTTATATCCTTACCTGATTTTTTCATCCCTCCTATTGCAGATCTGTGTGGCTGACATAGACAGTGAGCAGGGGCAGGCTACTGTGGCAGAGCTGCAGGCCAAGCATGGTGAAGACAATGTCATCTTTGTGTCCTGTAATGTAACAAGTGATGATGACTTTAAAGGTGAGCAATCTTCAGTTCACTGATATACATGTAACTCCTTCATTTCAAGACTGAAAGCTTTCTGTCAAGCATCTCTGCTGTTTATTGGCTACTTTACTTTTGCACTACACAGTGCCACATGGACTCATGATGGTGATGTCACTTATCTCTACTCATTACTAATGTCTTCCTGTGTAGGTTCAGTATTATGTCAATGTTTTATCTGTGTGGATGTGCACAATGTATGGTTGGAAAACAGGATAGAAGTCATGAAATTTTCACAGGAGTGTATCAATGGATCATCATATTTTGTAGTTTTTTTATTATTTATTCATTATCTATTGAACTTAAAGAAAATCATAAGCAAAAATTGCTGGAAACTAATTTGCAATGATAGATTATCATATGAAGATGTGTAGAGATGAGCAAATGTACAGTACACAGTGATCGTTATACAGAAAATTACGCACAACACAGAGACATAAAGCTTCAAACAATGTGGCTGGATGGTGTACTGATACAAAACCTCCAATTCACAATTGACCAATAAAATATCCATTAACCTGAAAGTTAACTTCCATGGACTAATACTTAAACAAATCTCCAGTCTTTCATCTCACACATCAGGAATAACACCTTGCTGAAATTATTACTAATGTGAAGAATGTTGTGCTGATATAAGATGGAGCAGACTGAATAATAAACCACAAAGTGACATGCTCATGAACAGAGATGAGCACAAGTAGATAACATCATGCCTGATATCTCAATGACACCTTGATGAACCTTTGTTCACTGTGTTTGTACAGCGGCCTGGGATGCTACGGTGGAGAAGCTGGGACCCATCAATGTGCTCATCAACAATGCTGGTATTGGCAACGAGCAAGAATGGGATAAAACAGTTGCAGTAAATCTTGTAAGTTGACAACATAATCAGGAAGAAGTGATGAGTTATTACCAACTCGATATTCAGCAACAAAACTTATGTCAATTACTTGGCCAATACACTAAAAATTCACTAAAATTGGAAATATTAATACTATATGTAAGGATCAAAGGTAAAAAGTGGAAAAACTATATCATAAAGAAATCTCTGGCAAAATCATTATCATAATGCCACAAATTATGGCTTAAGTTAGGCATTATAGTACATATACTTATTTAGCAGCAGTGTATATAATGGCACAGTGGTGTTTTCAAAGCCATTTCATCAACAGGGAGGCTGCATGAGGGGGACACTGCTGGCTCTGGAGCGCATGGGTACCAACAAGGGAGGTGCAGGAGGAGTGGTGGTTAACATTTCCAGCATTGTGGGTCTCAAGGCAAATCCCTTTGGCCCTGTATACTCAGCCAGCAAGCATGCCATTGTTGGGCTTGTACGAAGTTTAGGGGTGAGTATATCTTATTCTTTAACATACATATTGTTCCTCATTCTTTAACTTTAGCCATTGTTTATTGCACCATGTGTAATAATGAATTCCTATGTATGTACACTACATTCAAGCACTGAACTGAACTGAAGAGAGAGAGAGAGAGAGAGAACCATACAGTATAGTCCTAAAAGCAAATCCTTAGTTTACCACGGCCAGGATATATGAAAGAAGCAACAGCTAATGTTGTACTATGAAGGTTTGTGGCTCGTTTCATAAAATGCTCTTTTTATCAACATCATTGCATTTCTAAAGTAAAGGACACTGCCTGTTTAGAAAAAACAAAAGCAACTTTTCACTCACTGTTATCATACCTCAACTCCATCACTGTGAAACAAAACTCAAAATGTGTTATTTTTAACAATATGCAATTGGTGAACCACTGGTAAACAACTGATATATGCAAAAGTTAATAAAGAAATGATCTAAAATCAAGTTCCAATAGAGTCTTGACAACATTTCTGTCTTAAGGATTAGTCTAAGTAAATGTACAATACATACCGTACATATAATATGTATAAGGCATTGAAAGACAGACTTCTGTTTCTGCTTTATTTTGAGTACACAAATGATTTGTACCTTCCATAAACTGTTCACCAAGACTGCTGGGTGAGGAGCAACAAAATGCAGTTTTAAAAGCAAGTTACCGAGTTATCTCTAGAATTGAAAAAAGGACAAAAACAAAAGCCACATACACAAGAAGAATGTCTGAATTTGAAAAAAATAAGCAATTTATGCTAATTAGATCATGATAATGATGAGGAGACATTAATTACGGTTAAATTCCTGATGAACTGAGCCAAAACACATCACTATACTTACATGCAGAGAGCAATATTTTATGAATCTGGGGACCAAAATTTTTAAAACATGGTTGGAAATACAATCTTAAATTTTTCTCTTTTTTGCCAACAGCATGATTTCCACTTAAAGGTCAGTGGAGTAAAAGTTCAGGCTTTGTGCCCAAGCTTAGTGAAGACAGAACTGCTAGCAAATGCCATGAAGAAAGCTTTCTCTCCTGAAGTAGTGCAAGCCCTATCTAAGTTTGCATCCAGCCTTAAGGATCTGACGTGAGTACACTGGAACCCTATCCAAGAACCCTCTTAAGGGAATATAAATGCAATGAACAAATTAGCCTTTCATTAAAAACATAATACAGCAGCAATAATTCAATACATGCCTAATATCAGACAAGATTTGAAGGAAATAAAATCAATCTAGATTTTAACCATTACCAACAAAATGTACACATTCATCCAAAAAAAATGTACTTCTTGAATCAAATTGCTTGAATTCTAATATCCCTTTATCATAATTACCCTTATGTTATTAAGTCAACCCGTGCCACAACAATGCCCAACTGTGGTGTCTTTGTTCTCCAGTGCAGAAACTGTGGCCAGTGCCCTAGTGAAACTGCTGGAGGAAGGACGCAATGGAGGTTGTCTAGTCGTGGAAGCAGAAAAAGACCCTTACTATGTGGAAGCTCCCGTCCCTTCCTAGACCACTACCTCCACAGTGCATGGAAACAACCAGGGGAAGCAACAGACATATGGGTGGGAGAGATTCATAGCTGACAACACATCCTTGCTCTCTCTAAAACTGACTAAATGGTCCTGCCCCACTGTACCCTTTGCTCTGAAGTACGAGAGACGTGAGACACCTCCTCATCCGAGTCCTGACAACACTCCTGGTGGACATGCAGTGTTTGGAACAGACATGGAAACAAAATCATCACTCAGGCATAATAAGCTGACAACCTATACTGTCCACAACACCAGATCTGATGAGGCCTGCACAGTAGGCATGTAAGGTGCTAACAGATATATGTGTGTCATTATTTCATCATATTCATAATTAAAATTTTCCATTGTTATATTAGCTTGGCAGCTCTTTGTCATTATAAGATTTTTTTATGCAAGTTACATTATATATTTTTATACATACTGCATGAGCTCTAATGTATAGCTATAAGTTGTTGTTGTCCAGCCCAAATGAGTTGCAGCTGCAGTAATTATGACAGCAAACAATCTGGTTGATAAGACTCCTGAATAATTTCTATAGCTTCAATCAAGATGCAATTTTCAAAAGTTCATTTTACAGCATAGAGAAAGGTTTTTTGTTAAACAAGAAATCCTTAATTTCAAATATAAAATACATTACTGTACTTCATTGTTTACTTTTGTTAATATGAAAGAAATACTTCACTGGTATACCATCTCATTTAAAATTAATGTAACACTATTCTGTACAAAACAATACATTCATTCATACAACGGATTGCTTTTTTACTATATCCCCAAATCAAAAGTCAATCTATAAATTAAGAAGTTTACAAGATTTGGAATCCCACACAGCATGAGTCTCACAAAATGTCTTTTTGCACTAATTCAGCACCAATACAATACTCACCCTCAGCTGTCACTCAGCTCTTCTTCGTCACTAAAGTAAGAAGATTTCTTGATCTTTCCTTTATGCTTCTCTTCTGTTTTCTTCAAGTGATCCCCAACAGAAATCCTCTCCTGGAAGGTCTCTGCCTCACGTAATTCTTGCTGGAAAGATAATGGAAATCACACTTGACTGAGTAAACACCTATCTCTATAATGAGATTGGTATCAAATTGTTATCAATCCTAAAAAATTAAGCAGAGCCCCACCTGATATCTAATTGCTGCACTGAGAGACTCATCCTCAAAGTTTTCTTCCTCATCTGCCTCTTCATCCGTGTCTCCTGACTTGCAGATCTTCTTTGTTTTAGACTCAGCTTCCTTCTTTCTCCTCTTTGATTTCTTCTTGGGAGGTTCTCGCTCCCCTAGTAAGTTGTTAGGGCAAGCATAACTGAGATGGCCAAACTCCCCACACTCATAGCACCTGCACAAAAATATACATCAGAATTTTCCATTTACAGAAGTGGCAGCAAGACAAGGGAATGAAAAAAGAACTATTTTATAAATCATAAAGCCAAATATAACTTATATAAATATAATGAGTTAGATGACGGCACAATCATTCTAGCTATAGAAGGGAAAAGACAATTGTCTCCTAAAGACTCTTACATACTTTTTATCTAGTCATCCATTACCATATTCATACTTCCTTTTCCTTCCTGGTTTTTAGACAGCCAGATACTGGAGACATTTCTATTTTGATTATATCCCTTTAAGAGATCTTTCCAGAGGGAATGATGCATCAAAGGAGTTAAACAGACAGAAAAAAATTCACCTAGATTTGTCAGGATATTCTCGTCTTCTGATGAACTCTGAAGCACGGCCGTTGTCCTTGGCAATGCTGGCCTTCACTGTGCGGCCAAAGAGTGTACAGCCATCAGTGCTGTGCACACATGCTTGGGCCTCCTCTCGGGTCAGGTAAAGTAGAAATGCTACACCACGGCTCTTGCGGGTCTCCTTATCCCTAAGAATCGTTACTCTGAAAATGGTAAGAGACATGGTCTAGTTCTTACCTCATAATACAGGAGATGCATCTTGTTTGGTTAGGTTAGGTTAGGTATGGCAAAAAACAAACTAAAAAATATGGTCCCCATCACAAAAACAGCAGGACCATGTGACTTTTTAATAATTACCAATGTTTTAATACTTTCAATTCAACAAGTTTCTGGAAGTGATTACATTGCATGACACTCTACAAACTTCATTTCATCTGAAATGTAGGTAATAATCTCAGTAACCTAGTGTTTAAGCTTACTTAATCTTCCTGCTAGCAACAAAACCAAGATGCAAGGCACATGGCACACAGTGTTCAAAGTTAAGTTAGCAATAAATTCATTGACTGACACAATCCATTACCTGGCCAAGTCATCCATGTTCTCTCATAAACAAATACTTTGGGGAAAAAAAAGAAAAGCAAAGGCAAAAGAAAATCATATCTCACCTGACAACTTTCCCGAACTTTTCAAATATCTTGGTGAGGTCATTATTTGTGAGGGAGAAGGGCAAGTTGGATATATAAACTGTGCTGCTGCTCGGGGCCAGGGTGGAGCCTCGGCCGGCCGTCCTTGGTGCAGCCAGAGCCATCACATCACATAGCTAATGACCATCTAAGTGTTATTCATCACCTCAAGTCAATTATGAGTAAAGGTCCAAACTAGGTTCAGTACAACAGTTTCAGTTGCATGGCAGAAGTTTTGGTTGCTAATGACATGAGTTGAGTTGAGTTGATGGAGTAAGGTTTGCCGGAGGTTTGGCAGTTGCTATTGTCAGGGTTGGGAAGACCTTATGATTCCTGGAGTAGTCCTGTGAGGCTACCACAGGCATGGCAGAAGGCGTACGGCTTTCCTGAGCGTGATGTTCTTGGCTGAACGGCAAGTCTGTGAAATAAGGCGTTGGGAGGTGGACAGCTGGAACGGCAGTGGTGCTGTGTTTACAACGAAGAGGACCATCTTGGCTGCTGTCCTACGGATTGGCACTTCTTAATATTTGTGTGTGTGTGTGTGTGTGTGTGTGTGTTCACAGTGATTAGCACGCTCGGCTCACAACCGAGAGGGCCCGGGTTCGAGTCCCGGGCCCGGCGAGGCACATGGGCAAGCCTCTTAATGTGTATCTAGCCCCTGTTCACCTAGCAGCAAGTTGGTACGGGACGTAACTCGAAGGGTTGTGGCCTCGCTGTCCCGGTGTGTGATGTGGTCTCAGCCCTACCCGAAGATCGGTCTGTATAAGCTCTGAGCTCGCTCTGTAGGGAAAGGTTGGGTGTAAGTCCGAACTTAGTGAGTGATGTGAGCGAGTTTGCTGTGATTAGGAACGGTAGTCTACCCTCAGACCATGCACCGATAACTGGTTCATACTTCAAGCTTATGGGCTGCCGTAATCACTTATCTAAACCTGCAGATACAACATGAAATTAACCATACAAAAATTATTACATCAATTGCCTGTCGTAAATACGCTGTACACACCTCTAATCCTAGGCACAATAATCAGCATCATTGCTAACTCAGCACGCACCGCACACTTATTCGAGTATAAATGATGAACATTATGACAAGTAACACGATCCTATAAACATACATATTATTCATGCACATTTCCCTTCATGTCACTACAACCACATAAGTAGATAAATAGCAAATAGTTTTATCACCCCCTCCATTTCACGCTCCCTCCCCGTGGCAGGACAGGGGTGCAGCAAGGCAGAGAGAGAGAGAGAGAGAGAGAGAGAGAGAGAGAGAGAGAGAGAGAGAGAGAGAGAGAGAGAGTTACTATATAATCTTACTTAACCTAGAGAGAGAGAGAGAGAGAGAGAGAGAGAGAGAGAGAGAGAGAGAGAGAGAGAATTTGATATTATAACCTTACTTAACCGAGAGAGAGAGAGAGAGAGAGAGAGAGAGAGAGAGAGAGAGAGAGAGAGAGAGAGAGAGAGAGATAAGAGCTAGCTTTAGTATACAACCTTACTTAACTTAACCTAGAGAGAGAAAAAAATAGAGCTAACTTTAATTAACGTATAACCTTACTTAACAGAGAGAGAGAGAGATTAGGTCAAGTTAGTGTCTAATTGAAAGGGATTTATATTAATTTATCTATTGTCTATCTATATTCTTTGTATATAACTTACTCCATTTCTTAGCTGTGTCAAGAGAAACATTGAAAAATACAACAACTTTTTGCTCCAGTGCTGCTAAACATGACCGCTGCTTGGCCTTGTTTCTTCCACTTATTAATGTGTGTGTGTGTGTGTGTGTGTGTGTGTGTGTGTGTGTGTTTGCTAATCAGGGTTTTTTTTTGGACGTTTATGGGGTTGTATTATGTATTTCCCCACGCTTCTTCTCGAATCAGTCTCACGGGACAACCGCTGATTTGACAGAAAGTCATACCAGCGGTATCCCATGATCCTGCGAAGGCATCTAGACATATTTTGAAATAAGTCTATAATGTGTTTTCATCGAGCGGTTTGACATCGTTTCCATTCCCCTTCCCTCATTGCCATGACAACGTTAGGCCGCGCGCTTGCAAGATGCTACTCGGAACGAGAATAAATCACCTTTACACACTCCTAGCAACATGTCCTGAACCTTACATACGCTTCATCTTGCGAATTATAGCATACTAGAATATTTAAAGTGATGGACATAGATACTGGATGCTATAAAGTTGTTGTTTTATAAAATAAAGCTAATACTGGCAGTCTTGTAATGATCGAGCAAGGAGGGAGGCCCGGTGGCGGGAGGAGAGGAGGACGGAGCGAGAAGAGGTGGCGGATGTAGTCAGGGATGATAATCTGTAGGAATCTTGGATCCAGGGATGATGCATGGGAGATGACGCCTGATCTGCTTCCATGTTGTAAGGTAAGATAAGACGCATGCTGAGTAGTAGTAAGACAAATGAGTGTAAAAGATGGTAAGGAAAAACTTGGGCTGACTCAGGGATACTCTACTCCAACGTTTTGACAGAATGTCTTCACTCTCTGAAGACATTCTGTCGAAACGTTGGAGTAAAGAGTATCCCTGACCCAGCCCAAGTTTTTCCTAAGACGCATGTGTTCTGTGTTAGTAGTGATGCAGGAAGGTGATGCATAATGGACAGTTTTGAGAGATTCATTCTTATGCCATGTATTGTCATGTACTGTCAAATGCAGACGACTGAGTGCGTGTTGGATGTGTTGAGATTTCAGTGGAATGATTACAAGAAAATTCGTAGCGTGTAGGGAGGGTACGGCTGCGGGTGCTGGGTTCTCATGTGATGTCAATGTCCTGTAGTGAGTACTTAATTAAAAACAGTACATACGTAATATATATATATATATATATATATATATATATATATATATATATATATATATATATATATATATATATATATATATATATATATTATATATAGAGAGAGAGAGAGAGAGAGAGAGAGAGAGAGAGAGAGAGAGAGAGAGAGAGAGAGAGAGAGAGAGAGAGAGAGAGAGAGTTGATGCAGATTCCAACAGGTGTGTGTGTGTGTGTGTGTTTAGCTATGCTTCACATGTTTCTGCGTCATGAATACACGCACGCATCGAAAAAGTCGGGTAACAGTGATGATATAATTATAACATTTGAATAATATTGTACTGCACCGTCTGGAATACAGTGTTAGAGTACAGTTGTGTGTCAGATACCAATATGTACTAAAGGCGTGATAAGATATAGGATTTGTCATGACAGTAATGACAGCTTACTTGTCTTGCTGGCGGTAATGACAGTATTTTAACTTGTTGGTCTTGCACTTGAAGTAAGCTACTTGCGGCACTGCGAGGTGGGTGGGATGGCCTTCCCAGTGCTGCAAGTGACATCCCTTGGGGGAGAGCGTGGCCTGGAAGAAGCAGAGGAGGGCTGCAACACGGCGGCTGGCTTGCCCCCGGTGGCTGGGGACACGCCCCCCGTGCCTCGCGCTGTGTACGTGATCGGAGAAGATGCGGCCAAGCGTTCACGCTCAGCAGGTCAGCCACTATATTAAGTAATGTGCTTGTTGGAGATTATTGAGTGATTCTGATAACGTTGTGGATCAACTTATTATTGTTTTTAAAAAATGTCGATATATTTTCTCGTGATAGGAGTGCTTGGCTGTGGCCGCGTGGCGCCCCTCACGCAGATGACATCCTCGTCTGGTCCCAGCTCAGCCCAGCGCCAACGCCCACGCTCCAGCCCGCGTCTAGGTCACCGCCATGCTCGTGTCACCCCGTATCCTGCTGAGGGACAAGGCAGACCTGAGGGCAGCCACACGGGGCAGGTGATGGAGGGCGGCACGTCGCTACTGCCGAGGCTGAAGCGTCACGACCTGACCGCTTGTCTGAGAGGCGAGGAGGACACCCTCACCCCGTCAGGCCCCCGACCTTCATCACCTCCCGTCATGTGCTCCCCGTGTGCGGTCTGTATAGTTATTTACGTGTACATCCCATTTAATTTTCTGTATTCAAATTTTTAATGGTTTTCAATATGTATATTTTATTTCGTATCAGAGTATTGTTTTTAATAGTAATATTTTATCATGTAATTTTTGTTGCGGTAAAGTTCTAATTTCTGTCTGTACTCTTCCCTCCCCCCCCCCATAGGACTACACTTTTGATGCTCTGAAAGTGTTGCAGTACAGTAACGCCATATGACAACAATATTTAGACACAATAAACCTAAATCAATCAATCAATCAGCTACTCTATTAGGCAGACATGTGCTGTAATAGTGATCAGTAACTATAATGTAGAACCTTGTAATAGATCCCATGTCTCATAAATATAAACCATACTGTAGATATATAACAATGTGACTGCCTCTTTATAACTTGTGGATGTGTTCTATCCAATGGATTTTTTCCTTTGCAAATTAGTGGTGTCTGATACAACACAATCCTTCAAGGAGTATCTCACCTAACTGATTGTTTCACCATCTGTGCAGGGTAAAGGGCACCTTTGGTCAGGGAGGTACTCAGTGCCCACCATCAGCATAGACCCACACTCTTCCTCCTCCTCCTCCTGCTCCATGTCTTTCACCTCACACCATGCCAAGACCTCTTCACATGATGGGGAATCCACTGACATGTAAGAACACACTGTTCCCCTTGTCCAGCGTTCTCCTCTCACTTAAAAAAATTGCTGATATCAATTTAGTAGGATGGTAGGGGTGATTTAAGCAGCTTATATAAATGTTTCCCCTCAACAGCATCAATCTGGAAAATAACAAGTATGTGACAGAGAGAATCCACAACTTAGTGTCAGCCTTCAGTCAGCGAGCCAGCCGGGTGAAGGCCCACATCACGCAGCCACTGACACCCTCCACAGATCTTTCAGAAGGAGGTAAGGGAAGCTGCAACTTGCTTCATGCCTTGTACTTGAAATATTTGAAACACTGAAATATTTTGAACATATATTATTCATGTGGAGATTATTCCAACAATTAAAGGAAGTGAGCTGCCTTGCCTTGCACTGTTCTCAATACGAGCATGATGGTTTTTCAGAAAATGAGGTACTTAAAAATGTCAGGAGAATGTGAAATACTAATGCTTTGAGAATATCCAGGAGGCCAAGAAAAGAAAGAATATACTGTAAAGAATGTGGTGGAGAAGAGAGGTTTTTGAACAGGAGATAAACAACTAGAAGGAAATCTCTACAACACACACATGCACTCACAAAAGAAAGAAAATGAAGAGCAAGAGAACTGTTAAAAAAAAAACTGCACCATCATTGAATCTGATTTGATGACAGATTCCCATCTTTATCTTTCCAGCAACAGAGGAAGGACAAAATAAGGCCGGGGAGACTCGCCAGCCCTTAGATTCCCTGGATGATGAAGGGTCTGCCACTAAGGGATCAACTGAACCTGTGCTGGTGGGCCTTGGAGGGCGGCAGGCATGGCTGTGGCGACACCTTCACCTCCTTACTTCTACCCTTGCTTTCCCACATGCACTGGAACCTCAAAGTGAGTACTGTACATTAGACAGGTTGTGAATACTGCTTAACTCTTGCATTAAGGAGGCGAGTAGTGTAGTAGTGAGAGACTGTGATTGCTGGTTAACTTATGCATTAGGGAAGTGGGCAAAATGGCAGCAAGTGTGGATGCTGATTAACTCCTGCATGAGGGAGATGGGTAGAATGACAGTGAGTTTGTGAATACATACTGGTTAACTTATGAGGGAGGTGAGTAGAATGACAGTGAGTTTGGGAATACTGGTTAACATAGGAGAGAGGTAGATAGAATGAGAATGAGTTTATGGATACTGGTTACCTTATGAGGGAGGTGGATAGAATAAGGGATGAGTGATCCTCCTATATTCATTGCTGAAACATAACTAATAATCCCTCTCCTTAAGTAAGGCAACCTGTGACAAATTCTTGCATTTTCATCTATTTTCTCATGTTCTTATATTCCTAATATATTCCAAAAAGATGGGGCATCCAATACCTTTCCTTGTATGCTGTGTTCTACCACATCATCTACATTCATAGACAGTATTCTATTCTCATGTAATCTTTCTTGTAATTTGTGCACACTTCTTGCTATTATTAGGTCATCTGTTAAATTATTCCAGGTTTTAATACTCCTCTGTGGAAAGCTGTGAAGCATGATAAGTAATCTTTCTACCCCTAGGCCGCCTGTACATCTGCTGGCTCCTGGTGGTGTCAATTTCCTATGTGTACAATGCCTGCGTCATCCCACTGCGCTCTGTCTTCAGTCACTACCAGACAGAGGACAACTTGGCATGGTGGCTGACCGCTGACTGCCTGGCTGACCTCATCTATATTGGCGACATTGTGGTCTTTAAGTCTCGAGTCATGTACCTGGACAACGGTTTCTGGATCAGCTCCGCTTCTCTCATGCGGCGTCATTACCTCAAGACTGTCAAGTTTAGGGTGTGTCTGTTGTGTGGTGATGAGTGGTAGATGGATAAGGTTTGGTGTGGTGGTATAATACAGGTTAGATAAGACTTGGAAAAAAGAGTTTAGTTAATATGGTAAAATAGGAGGTGTATTTCTGGCTTCTAATTGACTTGATCTATCCTTAACTAACCTGTATTTTTATTTCAGTATGATCTGGTGTCGTTGCTGCCTCTAGAACTGCTGTACTTCAAGTTTGGCCCCATTTCAGTCTTTAGGCTGCCTCGGCTCTTCAAAGTAAGTTCTTGATATCAATCTTTTTTCTATTTTTTTCATTTTTAGCAAAGAGGAGAAAGCTGGCCCAAGGCAATAAAAAGAGAAACAAAAAAGTCCCACTTAGTTGTCAGTCCCCTTACAAGTTTAAGATAGTTTGTCAAAAGACAGGTATAAATATCTTGAAACCTCCTTGAATGAAGTCAAGTTATAGGAAGTTTGAAATACAGAAAGAGGTAGGGAGTTCAAATGTACATGTTGTCTTTGGAAGTTCAGTACTGCACTACCTTCATACACTGATTGCTGTGTCTTGCTTGATGAAATGTGTAAGTTTAGTGTGAAATTTCAAAAATATTGACTGTAAGATGAATTAGGAAACATAAGATGTAGGAGAGAAATTCATCAGATGCCCAACCTTGTAAGGGAAATTCAAAATGTTTAAGGAAATGATTATGAGGAAAATATGATTCAATGTCCACAGATCCACACATTTTGGGAGTTCTTCAATCGCCTGGACTCTGTACTGTCATCACCACACGCTGTAAGAGTGATCCGAACGGTGCTGTACATGCTCTTCCTCATCCACCTCAACACCTGCGCCTACTACGGCTTTTCCAAGTATGAGGGAATCGGCTCCAACCTGTGGGTGTTCCAGGGAGATGGCAATGCGTGAGTCAATGCTTGGATGCTGTTTTATCACCTTCACCTTGTCTTGCATAAGTAGGTACAGTAGACCCTTAATTTCCACAGGGATTAGAGACCACAGACTCCCATGAAAGTGAAAAATCCATGTAAATTCTAATACATGAGAACTAAATCTGCAGAAAATAAGGGTCAACTGTACTGTGTGGCTCATCAGTAATGCACTCCTTTATCTTTTGACCAGCCATGTCAGCAGCAGCTCCCTCCACCATTAAGGAAATCATCTAATACAACAATAATAACACGAAATGTAAACTTCCTAAAAAATTAGGGACCATCTTATATACCAAGTCGTCTTATAGTCCAGGATATATGGCCAAATGTGTTCTTCATCTCCTATTCATTATACTCTGACCCACATCACCAAAATTTGTCTTGTTTGTACTATTTAACTTGTGTTCTGTCTTAGGTACATTCGTTGCTTCTACTTTGCAACCAAGACTGCCACCAGCATTGGCAAGAATCCCAAGCCAGAGAATAAGGAGGAATATTTGTTTATGACATGTTCTTGGCTCATGGGAGTGTTTGTATTTGCCCTCCTCATTGGTCAGGTCAGTAGGAGATAGTTTCTGTGTGTGTATATGTGTGTGTGTGTGTGTGTGTGTGTGTCTATTTATCATATTCTAATTTTAATCTTTATTTCTATTTTACTCTGTAGCTTTATTATTATTTTTTGTTCACTTCCTGTTTCTTCTTTGACTTTTTTATTCAGTGCCATTTTTTTCTGGGGCATGATTCTCCTCCTTTCACTCTGTATTGCCTCTACAACTTGTCACTCATGCTGTCCAGTGATCCTCTTTATCAATTCCTTGCATTCTATTAGATCCTTCTCTTCACTCCCATCATTTTGTTCTGTTTTTTTTTTTTTTTTTTTCTGTGTGTGTGTAAGAAGGAAAACCTAGCCAAGGCTTACATAAAACAAAAAAAGGCCACTTAGTTGCCAATTCCCTTGTAGGTCTGAGAGTTAACCAAAAGAAGGGGATATATGTCTTGAAACCTCCCTCTTGAAATGAAGTCAAGTTAATAGAAGTTGGAAATTACAGAAGCAGATAGGGAATTCCAGAGTGAGTGAAGCAGTGACTCCCTCAGATCCGTGACATCGTGGCCACAGCAACAAGGAACCAGAATGAGTACAGGAGAGTCATGGACCACACTCAGGCTTACCTCCACCGCCTCAATCTGCCCGCCTCCCTCCAAGAACGGGTCCGTCTCTGGTTTGCTTACACCTGGCAGAGTCAAAAAACCCTCAGTAAGTGCTCTTGAACATTTTGCTGTCTGTACTGTGCTTATGTATATATGTATGTATTATAGCTTGTTACTTTAGGGACTGTTTGCAAGAGATGGACATTTCAAAGTCAACAAAACTTTAGTAAAGGCTCTCATGTACATTCCAGTGTTTTAGATCATGAACTTTTTGATGCCTTCAGAAGAGCATGTATTTCTCTGTCCAGGCATTGATGAATGGTAGAGAACACTTCCAAACATTATGGAGTGCCATGTTAACTCCTCACATTTCCACAGATGAAATGAAGTGGCTTGAGTCACTGCCTAAGAAGATGCGGACAGACATTGCCATCAACGTGCACATCCAGACCCTGTCCAAGGTGCAGCTGTTCCAGGACTGTGACAAGGCACTGCTCAGGGACCTCGTGTTGAAGCTGCAGCCTGTCCTCTACCTGCCTGGCGACTTTGTGTGCAAGAAGGTGGGCCTTTTTTTATGTAAGAGAGAGAAACTGGACAAGGGTAAAAAAAAGAAAAAAGAAAAAGCCCATTAATTTGCCAGTCCCCTTAAAGTTCAAAAGAGTTAGCTAAAAGATAGGGACAAATGTCTTGAAATTTCTTTCTTAAATAAAGTCGTCATAGGAAGTTTGAAATATGGAAGCAGGTAGGGATTTCCAGAGTTTACCAGAGAGGAATGAATAATTAACTCTTGCTCTTGCTTGCTCTTCCTCAACCCTCTTTAATTCCTCCTCTTATTCCTGTAGGGTGAGTTGAGGAAGGAAATGTATATTGTGGTCTTTTCAAGTGTTGGGAGGAGACAAGATATTGGCTGTGGTGAGATAGAAGAGTTATTTAACATTCCAGAGTGTTTCAATTTTACCCGTTTTTCCTGCAGGGTGAGGTGGGGAAGGAGATGTACATTGTGCAGTCAGGTCAGGTGCTGGTGATGGGAGGAGACAAGGTTCTGGCTACACTTGGGGAAGGCAGCGTGTTTGGGGAGATCTCCCTTCTGGCCCTGGCTGGTGGGAACAGGAGGACAGCAAATGTGAGGTATGTGTTGAATCTCTGTGGTTTAAAAGGAGAGATAGAGTGATTGTTTGATAGATAGATAAATAGATGGTGTAATAATTTCCTGTGATTACTTCAGATCTCGAGGGTTTAGCAGTCTGTTTGTGCTGAGTAAGGCTGATCTTCAGGCAACCATCAAGGATTATCCTGAAGCACAGGAGATACTCAAGAAAAAGGCAAAGTTAGTGTTGTGTTCATGTTAAAATTTTTTCCATCATTGCTCCATATGCTTATCCATCTTTTCTATCAGTATTCTCCTTGCTTGTGGTAATGTTGCTTTTATTCCTTTCCTCCCTTATGCAGGAAGCTGATTAAGCAGAATGAGGAGAGGGAACGCCAGGAACCAACAGCTGATGACAATGTAATTATCAAATCCAGAGAGGCCACACCCAAGCTGCTTCATGCCGTCCTGCAGGTTAGTGAAGGCTGCAGTGTGCTGTGCTGGGCTGTGGAGGATTGCTGCTGTTGGCTGATGTTAGGTGTGCCTTGATAGGTATAGGAAGTACCCTGCATCTGCTGTGGTATCAGGATTGTAGATGTAGTGTAGGGAACAGTGTCATTATGAAGGGGAAGGATAATCCAGTGTATGGTGTGGGACATTGCTGTGGATGTGAGTGACTTGCTGTGTTGTGCTTGGGTTCCTGTTCTGAGGCTCGTATTCTTAAACACTTATGTGCTTCACCTCCACCATTTCAAAAGGCCTTATTTCAATTGACAGTTTTTAAGGTGTTTTTACAGTTGTAGAGGCAGAGTGACACGATTTCTACATTATTACCTGGAGAAATGCCCTTAAAGACTCTGTTAATTAAATATTTGCCCTTGGAAAATGGTTGTGGTGAGAGAGCAAAGCATTTCTGAATACTGACCTTAGTGTTGCAATGTGAGCCCAAATATCGTATGAGGACCTCAACACTGAGCCGGTGGTCCTCAACAGGTGGTTCGGCCAGACTCCTTCACAGCCAGTGTCATCAGGAGGTCCTCTCGGTCAGTGTCCCAAAGCTCCCTGCCATCCCCCTGCCTCTGGACCTCCTCTCAGGCCTCTCCCTACACCTCAGCCTCATCCTCCACCTCCCATAGAAGGTCCAGTAGGAGATGCACATCAGAATGTAGAAGGTTTCTCATGTTTCACCTCCTGTGTTGTCTGTCTTGTTCACGCTGCCATAGAGAGTTGTGTCTTTGTGTCTCATTCTCAAACTTCTGTGCTTCACCTCCACTATTTAAAAAGGCTTTATTTGAAAATATACATGTTTTCAAGGTGTTTTCACAGTTCTACAGGCAGAATGACAAGTTTTCTGCATTGCTAACTGGAGAAACACTTTTGAAAACCTTGCTAATCATCTCTCTGGCCTTGCAAAATAGTCATGGTGAGAGAGCAAAGATGGACCAATGTCTCTGTCTGTGTAGTGTAATGGTTAGCATGCTCGGCTCACAACCGAGAGGACCCGGGTTCAAATCCCGAGCGCAGCAAGACAAATGGGCAAGCCTCTTAATGTGTATCTAGCCCCTGTTCACCTAACAGCAATAGGTATGGCTTTACTGTCCTGGTGTGTAGTGTGTGATGTGGTTTCAGCCCTTCCCGAAGATTGGTTTATGAGCTCTAAGCTCACTTCATAGGGAAAAGGCTGGCTGGGTAACCAGCAGGCAACTGCAACAATGAATTACAGAATTACATTGGTTGTCTAGTCTTGCCCTGTGTCTGTAAAGGTTGTCTCCATATAGGTGTATCTGGAGCTCTTGATCTCATTTACATTTTTATTCCTTACCATTTATATTATCTTGTGTCTGTTAGTCTGCTGGTCTCTCATGTTGGTTTAGTCCCATGCTATATCAGTGAAGGTTGTCTGTCCTCATATGGATGTGTCTAGAACTATTTATCCCTCCTTATCTATCCCTATTTCTCCTCCTCCTTCCTTCTTCCACTGTTGGCTTTTTCCATTTTCATATGGAGTTGCATCTCTTGCAGTGAAGCTCTCTGTTGGTGAAGATTGTGTCACTGTGTGTCTTCTTTAGAGCTTCTTGTTTCTCACAGCTATGTGGTGTGTCGCTGTAGTTGGTCTGTGTGGATTACTGGTATGTCCGTGTTTGTTTGTGGAAAGTACAACCATACGTTGGTTTTCTTAATGTTGAGTTTGTAAATAAGTCATGTTTTGTGTTGGTTTATGAGTGATTCTTCAAAAAATTAACTCAGAATATCAAAAAAGGAATTAAAAGCTAAAGATTTAAAATTCAAGTTTAATGAATAGCTTTTGAACATTGTATAGCATACGTCCCCTTTCCACAACTTTCCTCAGATAATCTTGTGAGAAATGTGTCTTTGCTTCGTCCTGATTTAAGATTGCAAAATTTCTGTTTATGAATGAATATCTTACCTTTAGTTGATTAATAAGTCATTGGTATTCACTTGCGTTCTTCCATCACCTTATTTCCCAGTGTTGTCTTTGCTCCACTGTTGGCCAAAGTGATTCTGCTCCACTCATTCCTCTCATAGTGTTCCCCTTCCTCAGGTCATCTCTTGAAGTCCCAACAGTTGTAGCTCACCCTGTTGCCAAGTTGAGTCTGTCCGAAAGTCTGCAAGAGGAAGAAGAAGAGGATGAGGTGAGAATTTTTACTGATATGATGTTTGTGGATCATTCTTTTTGTTGATTTTCCTTTATTGTTGTACATGATAATTTTTTCAGTTTGTAGGTTAGTTTGTTTTGCTGAAAATACTCTTGGAAACATGCATGTCTATTTTTTGTACACAATTTACATCTTTTGATCTTTTCTTCACTTTTTTTCTTATGATGTCTTCTTCACATCTCCCTTTACCCTCTGTCCTTCCCTTTTTTCTTTCTTTCTTGCATACTTTAGATTTCTGTTGAATAAATATTTCTTGAAAATGCCTTCTCATTCTCCTTACTTTCTGTCATTTCTTTATGCATAAAATATCTTCATCTACTCAACACTAAGCTACATTTTCTGCCTTCAGTTTGTGGTAGTGGAGACATGCCAGGAACCAGCCAGCCCTACCTCTTCCTGCCACAGCCACCACACCACCATCACCCTCCACCACTCCTCCCACCCCCCCAGCCCCATCCTGCAGCCTGCCTCGTCCTGCTTGTCCATCTCATCTCATGAAGATGTGTTTGAGCCTGAGTCTGAACCTGAAAACCCACTAACAGGTCACAGGCATGAGGTGACTCTGAAGGAGGCTGATAACTCCACCTCAAGTCTTGATGCTGGCCAGATTCATAAGTCCAATAATCCATCACAGCAGCAAGAGGAAAATTTGATACAGTTGTCACCTGTTAAGGAAAGTCAAGTAGCAAGAAAAGACTTGACTGAATCAGACCAAGCCACTGTTGACAGTCAGGTCCCTCTTTCAACCCAAAAGAGGAACAGATTCACAGAGGTAGGAGACAGTGAGTTAGCAAATGGATTCACCTTCTCTACTCCCTCATCAGCCACTGTTAACAGAGAGAATGGTGTAAGAAAAAAGTCATTCAGTTCATTATCTCTAATGAACTGCCAGACTGCCACAAGATCTCCTTCAAGCAACAGCAGCAGTACCATTGACACCAGTAACACCAGCATGAATGTCACATCCCATGTGAACAGTGTATCAAAGGACTCTGGGAAAGAAACAAGCCAATTACAGACACCTGACGTCAGCTTATCATTCTCAGCGCCTGCAGGAGATGGCGACTCAAGCTCCACCTCATCATTCTGGGATCAGTCCACCCATAGCAGGAGTGATAAGCTGCAGGGGGAAATGCCAGTCACTAATACAGAGCTCCTTGCCATACATTCTGCCTGTAGGAGTGCCACCAACACTGAGGACCTGCTTGTCAAGGTAATGTGGCACTTGTAAATGTTTCTGAGTCTGGAGAAAGGTAGAATGTTTAGTATTAAAAGTAGAATGTTTGGTATCCAGGGGAGAATGTTCAGTATCAAGGGTAGAGTGTTTAGCATTAAGGGTAGAGTGTTTAGCATCAATATTAGAATGTTTAGCATTAAGAGTAGAGTGTTTAGCATCAAGATTAGAATGTTAAGACTTGCATTCCAAAACACTTCTATGCTTTATCTCCTCAATTTCCAAAGGGTTTATTCAAATTGGCATTATTTGAAAATGTTTTTACGGTTTTAGAAGCAGGTTAACGTGATTTCTACATTAACTTGAGAAACACTTCAAAAACCCACTAGTCATCTCTGTGGGTTTGGAAAATAGTCTTGGCAAGAGAGCAAAGTGTTTCTGAATACTGACCTTAGTTTAGAGGGTAGAATGTTGAGTATTAAGAAATTCTTAAATATGCTGAAATTCTGGTAGATGAATAGAATGGACTCACTATATTAGTATTGATTCATAAGGGAACTTTAAAAGAAGAAACTAATTTATAGATGTGGATGATGGGAGGAAATAGTGAAGTTTCACACAGGGACTGCCATGTGTAATATTGATGGCTTATTGTAGCTTCACCTATTTTCTGATGTTCTGATGTCAGGGTGTTGTCATTAATACACTCTCACACTTTGTTGTCATTAATACACTCCCACAGTTTGGTCTGAACCACAATGCCAGGGAGAGAAGTCCCTTGACCCGCTCCTCACCCAGAGACTCCAGCACCTCATCTTTATCTTACGAACTCTTCCTTACTGAACTCTCCAAGACCATCCCCAATGCCCGGGACCAGGTGAGTACAGGGTAGTAGCAGCAGTGGCCTTTCTGTTTCCATTTGATTGACCTACTTTATTTTTATTACAAGTAAAAAATGGTCACTATATTGAATAGAAATCACAGTATTTATCTCTAAAGTCACAAATATAATCTCTCTCTCTCTCTCTCTCTCTCTCTCTCTCTCTCTCTCTCTCTCTCTCTCTCTCTCTCTCTCTCTCTCTCTCTTTCTCTCTCTCTCTCTCTCCTCAGGTCCCTATTCTCTCCAGTTCGTCACTTTCCCTGAGCTCAGCCTCCTCAGCTTGGCAGCAACCCATCTCCCTTTCACCTCCTGCTCTCTCCCAGGTGGTGTCCCCTCCTGCCTCCCTGTCTCCTCACCAGATATCCTGCTCAGCCATTGTCCACAGAGAATGTACATCACCGGACACTTCTCCCTTTGATGCGCAGGAGTCTAAACTCTAACTGCTTTGTGTTATTGAGGTCATTGCATTCCAAATGTGATTTCTTTCCTTTGGTGAGTTTTATTAATTTTGTTTACCTTGAAGTGTATTATTAGGCACTTCTCCTTTCTTATTTGTCAGAAGTCTTATTAGGAAACAAGATATAGAAGTTGTATTTCAATTGTGTGGTTATTGAGGTTGGTGCATTTCAAATTCTCTTTGTTCAGCTTTTATTTGATGCCCAGGAAACTAAATGCTAATTGTTCCACTTGTTTTACCTGTAGTTACATAATCATTTAGAGTATCAGTGTTTGTATTAGGCAAAATATAGCTGTCATTTGAATATACTGATGCATTGTATGAGCAAGGATATTTCTGTTTGTTGTGTCACAGAATTGATTTCCTGTGTAGATGGACAGCCTTAGTTGTGTAAAAGTACCTCACCTCTTTTGTTCCAATCATTAGAGTGACGTTTGGCCGATAATTACGGGTTTAATGCACACACAGATTTTAAGACAGCTAAAGAAATCTGCAGCATTAGTTCATTGTCGTGGTAATAATAATAATAATAATAATAATAATAATAATAATAATAATAATAATAATAATATATCTTTATACCAGGCTGGCAATCTCTCTCTCTCTCTCTCTCTCTCTCTCTCTCTCTCTCTCTCTCTCTCTCTCTCTCACACACACACACACACACACACACACACACACACACACACAGGAAAAGGCTGATTGAATGACCAGCTGGCGACTGTGAAAGTGAATTACACACACACACACACACACACACAAACACGAACAGCCACTGGAGAGAGGGATTGTCTTGTGGACATAATAATAATGATAATAATAATAATAATAATAATAATAATAATAATAATAATAATAATAATAATAATAATTGCATATTAGTGGCTGCCTTAGTACCATGACAAATACGTATTGAGGTGACCTCTCTTGTTGACTTGGCTGAGCACTTATTTTCTGTTGTTTTTGTTCAGCATTTGACATTATCTTATTTATGGGTATAGTTTGTTAATTGCTAGACCGTATGGTAAAATCAAGTGCATAATTAGAGATAGACATAAAGGTACACCATTCAGTGTTAGACGCAGAATTTAGTTTGATATATTTGAGACATGGAGTAGATGAAAATATTTATATGTAAAATAGTCTTGAATATACAATTTCATAATAATTGTGCCTCTCTCTCTCTCTCTCTCTCTCTCTCTCTCTCTCTCTCTCTCTCTCTCTCTCTCTCTCTCTCTCTCTCTCTCTCTCTCTCTCTCTCTCTCCGAAGTTATTACAGGAAACTATTGTATCACCTATTATAAAAGAAAAAAATCACGAGTTTTTAAGGTGTTTGCTCTATCTTGCATTAATCCCAGAAATGCTGAGTCTTTGTTGAGAAAAAAAAGGTATGATCAAGTTTTATTTTCACGTTGATCTGAACCAAGGGAGAAATGTTAGAAAAATAACTACCCCACTCCACTACACACGCACAGATACAACACCTTATGCTCAATTAAAAAAAAAAAAAAAAAAAAAAGCCTTACACACCCACTTACAATGAATAAAAAGATAGATAACAATAACTATATCTTGGAGTCTCGAGTTCCCTGCCCCTTGCGCGTTGCCTCGCCTATCCTACGGCACCACCCTTGGGCGGTCACGCCACGGGAGTCTCCATGTAGGCTCCCTTCTTATACCGAGTAACTCCTAGCAGGGGGCATCGACTTACCGCAGCCAAGAGTGAGTGAAGCTGGTTCTGTCTCACTTTCTCTGTTCCACTCTACGCCTCGCTTCTCGATCCATCTTGTCACACTATTTTTCATTCCCGAAGATGGTAAACTTTCTTTTATCTCCGCCTTGACTGCTAGAGGAGGCTGGAGAAGTGCAGAGAACAGTGAGGGATCTTCAACCACATATATGACAGGTATGTATGAATGGAGAGAGAGAGAAAGAGATATGAGGTGGTCTCGTGTACCCGTGGTTATGGAGGAAAGAGAGCACTGATAAAACGAGGGGAAAAAACGTGCAATGAGAGAATGAGGTCTTTTAGCGTAAAGTGAGGAAGGGATAATCTAATAATGAATCATTCAAATTCTACTCAGTTTGAATTTCGAGACTAACTGACATGACCTCATGGGTGTAGCATTGTATGATGTTCTGGGGCAGGGTGGATTATAGCTGCTGGCGAATGGCACCGTGGTGTGGGGCGGGGCAACATCTTTCCTCCATCCACCAGGGCTTTCTTCCTCTCCTTTCATGCAGTAGCAATACGAAAATTACTGGTGGTAGAGTTAGTGGTAGGAGTAGTAGTAGTAGTAGTAGTACAACTAGTGACAACTAATGAGAAATGCTGTATATTAATATTAGTAATCCACAAATTAGGTAGAACAACATAAGGTAACAATGAGGTTTTGATAGGTTTGGAACATGAAATAGATTGGAGTTCCCATCATGTCTGTGTGTGGTGAGCACCAGCTTATATTTTGCAATTTTCTTTCACGTGAGGACTCCTTACTGTAAAATTATTCCTAAAACATTATTATTGGGAACATTGTATCTTTGTATGCTATTCCTTTTCATCTTTGCTTCCACAACTCATTTTGAGAAAGGTAGTATTTCATTTCAAGTAGAACATTTCTCAGTCTGTTTCTCTGAGGTCTTAATGGTTCTTTCAGTATTCCTAGTAGCGACTTTGTACTCTTCAATCAACTGACCTGGAAAAAGTATAACAAGTGAATAGGCTATCAGTGTGTATTGCAAGGGTGGGGAGCTAATTCCATGATGTTGCTGGAAGGGAGGCAGGCAGACAGGCAGCTACCACAGGGAAACTACAAAACGACTATTTCATCTATCAAGAAAGGGTTGTAGGATGGTCAAAATCAGAGGAAAGGTCTGTGTAGGTGAAGATGTGTGGAGGTAACTTGTGGAGAGAGATATGCAGGAAAAAATAGATGGTAGTGGAAGAAAATCACTCTTGCCTGCAAATTGAAAATCAGCCCTTCCCCACACAGCACCCCCACCCACTGAGATATGTTATGTGCAACATTTTTTCACCCATATTATTTTATAGTATTTCATTACCTCACAGCATTGTGAAATTCTAAACACACAAACCTAACAGAAATGTAATCCTATCATGTCACTTGCATGTCTTGCTCTTCTCTTTCATGTTGGTTATACTGTTCATAATTTCTTCCACATTGAAAAAAAGTAAATGAAGACTTGACTATCCTTCCGGGAAACTGAAAAGTCTAGACACCCTAGTATTTTAATTGATTTATTTATTCAGAGTTACTCAGGGCATGTTGACTGAATTGGCACTTGTGAAGGACTGAGAGTAGTGACCACGTAGGCAGACATAGAATAAAATTATACAAGATACATTTTTTCTGTGTTTGTCTTGGCCCAGCTTAATGAGTATTATGAGCAGTAAGAGGCTTATTTATGGTGCACACAAGAACACTGAAGTGATAGTCTGGTAGGTAGCCTTTGCTCACCTGTAGTCTATCTTCATATGTACTGAATGTGATGTTTCTAATATCTAGAGAGAAAGACTGGTTTGGTTTGCTTATAGAATTGTAAAATTGCAATTACCAATGTGATAAAAAGTAATAAGTAGAAAATCATTTGTTACCTTGAACACAAAAAAGAGGCAGACATTTCCAATTAAACTTTTCTGCTACTATACCATCCCAACATATGATTTACTTATGATCTGTCGCTGAAATGGTGTATCATATTTTGATCCAGTATATAAATGTACATACTTGAAATTCAAAAGGATATTCCTATTTAATGCCTTCTTTAATATTAAGAATAATATAATAATCAGTGCCTGACTTTAGTAACACTACTATACTGACATATGATCCTTGACAGTCAGGTTCAGGTGAAGGGCCAAGACAATCTCCTCTCCCTCACATTTACACCACCAGTAACATTATACGGAAGATAAATCTAATGAATATGATGGCTCTGGCTACCTTACCATTTATTACATCTTGTCTTCATAGTTCAAATTGTCCATAGTTCTGTAACCGATTAAATCTTTTTGTTCATTCTCTCCACCTTTTTTCTCTATGTGTGTGTCTATGAATTCTCTGATATTTGCAACAGTTGTTTGCAAGCAAGAGACACATTCAGAGCACACACATTCATTCAATTATCCCCATTACCTTTTCCCATTTAATAGTTAACTCATTCCTTTTTACATTGCTTACTCAAGCAGCTATGTATTTCATCACTGTGATGTTCCTCTTCTAAATATCAATTCTTGTAGTTTCTTCCACTACCTTTCTAATTCTTCCTCATTCTTGCATTTAAATTTGGTACAAAGAAACACTTCATGAACTTCAGAACTAGACGTGCACACACACACACACACACACACACACACACACACACACACACACACACACACTGTTCTGAGACTTTTCCAACATAACCTGCATATCTTGAATACTACATTGAAGCAACAATAAAGAAATATTTGAGAAACATTTATGTAATTACAATAAATGAATAACATAATTTCATCACTCCTCCATACATCTGTTAACTTGGTAATGTTAACATTTCCTTAATAGCTGCTGATTGCTGAGGCATACTATGACATTTTATATCACCTCTTTCTTTTAAACTGGAAGCCAAGACAAAAATACTGAAACTCTCTAAGAATACAGTCATATTGTAGTACTTGGAAAATAACACTAAACTAAAATGTACCTCCCTCATCACTTCTATACATACATCTTTAACACAGAGAATCCTTTATCCATACATGGTACAAGGTGTCAGCCAGACAGATCAATACATACATGAACCACAAGGCAGTATTTCTTTGGTTTGCATCATCAGACCACACAATTCACACCTTCATGAGTCAAGCAGTTATGGGTTGACATGTCATAAAGGTTCTCGGGAAGAGAAAGGGAATCAATGCTTATTTCACTCTTGAGAGTTTGTTATATCTGAATGTCACAGTCCTTGCTGTCTCTCCTACAGGCGTGTATCATTCACCTGGGGTGAGGAATTCACTTCACTTCCTTTCCTGTTCAACTGGAACCTCAAGGAAAGATTTGGTGTGGCCCCACGAGACTGGCGGCGGCTGTCCTGGCTCGTCTGCTCCTCTCGCCAGTGGAACCGACGCCTTGACATCTGAGGAGGTGATGTACTTAGTGAGTTACTTTCTCTTTCACCACTTTTTGCCAAATGTTATGTAGGATTTTCTAAATAAGTAAGCTACTTTCTCCTTCACCAGTTTGGGGTGAATGTCAAGTACACATTTCTACTTAAGTGAGCTACTTCTCCTTCACCACTTACTGTTACCAGATATCATGTATCTATTTAATTCTGGTGCTTGTACTAACAGCCTCAACAATGATGAGTTTTATGGCTCACTACACACTACAGAATGCAGGACTTTTCCTTCTTATTATAATAGTTTCTGCATATGCAAGGTTGTGCTGAGGAGATATTGAAATGTTGAAAGGAAACAATAAAATCAACTTGGATGGGTAGTAAAAAGTTATATATATATACATGTGATACTGCTGTCTATACAACACACACACACACACACACACACACACACACACACACACACACACACACACACAAAGCAACAATATAGCCAAAACATTTCTTATCACAGAACCTAAATCATAAAAAAAATTTCATTAAAATTACTGTAAATAAAATCCATAAGGAAAATCATAATTGTCATCATCATCATACATAGACTGAACTTCCTTACATTCCTCTATATTCTGTCGTGTCTCTCCTGAGCAATAGTATTAATGGTCTCCTTGCCTGAGCCTTGTGATGGACCCCTTCCCACTGCCTGCTCACCTCTTTAAAGTCTGGCCACCACTGTGAGATGTAGTTGACATAAGCATCCCTGTACTGGTTATTCATGAATACATAGATGAAGATATTGATGCAGTACTGGGCCCAGTAGAGTGGGTGCAGTAGCAGTAGTGCAGCTGGGCTCACCTGCAACACAGTTCAAGGATTAGTCATAGATATATTATTATTTTTAAATCTCTCTGAAGTCATGAAAAAATGTATTAAAATGGATTATTTGCATTGTTATACAAAGCACCACCAAAAGGAAGAGATGGAGGAGAGAGGAGACAACATGATATGGTAGTGTTACCTTGGCTTCCATGAAGTGTGCCACAGAGACAGGTGTGCAGCAAAGCAGGAATGCCAGAAAGATGACGCCTATGGTACGTGCAATCCGAATGTCCCGAGCACGCAATCCCTCCACTGGTCGCTGGGAACTGAACCAACACCACTCCCCATTACTAACTCTACCACAACCAGGAGAGACAAAGGATGCTTCCTTGGAAACACCAGTAAGAATTAGTTACTCCATGAATGTGAAAAAAATGCTGGAGAAGAAAAGAAAAACCTAGCAGTACAGCATGAATAGAATAAACAATGGAAGTACATGTAGGATATAAATTTCTATTATGCAGCAGAATAGCTGTTGAAGTGGTATATTTACACAAGTAAGTAATGTAGCTAATAGCATTACATATTTCAATAACCACATGTACAAAAATTAGAGCCATTCTTGAGATCAGGTTAAAATAATCTCTTAAGAAAATTTCTTATTGTCCACTATGTGTGCAATGATGTGGTGAGTCACTACCACTGCCACTGTCCCTCTCCTTTCTTCTCCCTCACTCACTTGGTCTTCTTGGAGTCCTCCGAGGCATTGTGTCTGCGCCGCGCCAACAGATTGGCTGAACTCTGCCGTGCCTGAAAAAAAAAAGAGGGAACTCAAAGCTTACAAAGCCTTACAATAGAGTACTGCTCTGCTACTAGATAGCAGCTGATGGCACCCTCTGTAACCATTGAAATCTTCAACTCAAAATGCACTGTCAAACAACATAATATGGTGCAGATCTTAAGTGAATGATGTCAGTTACAGTGCTGTCTTAAAAAAGCAGATCTTCACAGCATGTATCTCATGTAAAAAGAAACAATTGTTAAAGTAAATATAATGCATTGTGTTCATTACAAGAGGAACACACCTTATAGTAGATGTACGAGTATGAGGTGATGATGATGATGCAAGGCAGCAGGAAGCCCAGGGCGAGGAACACTTTCCTTGGGGCTTTTCCTTGAGGCGTGTCGTCATCAAAATCACACTCTTCCGTGTTGGGATTATATGTGAACTGCCCATACACCTGCTCACCGCAACACATGATGGATAATGATACAGTTGTAACAACAAGGATGTTGATATATCTATCCAGACACCAGACTGGCAATCTCACATAAGGTTGGTTAAAGTAGTGGATCAGATATAATACCACATGCTGACACGTACACACACACACACACACACACACACACACACACGTGTTAACAAATATTACGGTGGCATTTCATTACATGGATAAAAGTGTGGTAAAAAGAATCTTAGAATCTTAACCACCATGATTAAACCTGGGTCAGCTGGAATACACAGCAGTAGTATAGCCTGTCCATATGAAAAACCGTCAAGAAGTTGGAAAGGATTCAGAGGACAGGTACAAATATGGTGCCAGAACTAAATGACCTAACCTATGAAAAAAGCTTAAAAGAGATGGGATTGCTAATTGCACAAGAGAGGAAAGATATAGGAGATCTAATAATGATATATAAAAGATAGTTAACTATATTGAGAAGATAGGTAAGACATAGTGTTGCTGAAAGGAGATGGAACTAGATGGATGACAGGACACTCAAAGAAGATCAGAAAGAGTCAGTGTTTAAGGAGAAGTATGGTTTTCCACAGAAGTATATTTGGAATGGCTTAAGTGAGGGGATCATCATAGCAACCAAGGTACACAAATACATCGTTATTTGAACATCGTTATTGGGAGTTGTGAGCGTTCCTTTTTCTTCTGGACGAAGATGCTCTTATAAACAGCCATCATGTCATCAATACGATTGCTGAATTCGACGGCTCTGACCATGTTGTCGTCCTCTTCTTGGGCCCTTTTTTGGAGACCTTTGGCAATATTGAAGAGGTCTTGCAAATTATGTAATGTAAGGCCACACTCTTCAGCTTGGTCACCTTCGTCACTAGCAGACTCTTCTTCCTCCTCACTCACCGATCTTGTCATTTCTTCTAGGTCCTCGTCTGTCAGAGGGTTTGAGTGGCACTCGATGAGATTATTTACTTCGTCCGCTGTCATATCGGAGAAGCCTTCAGTGCCCACCAACCGAGCCAGCCTTACAGCCTTTTCAACGGCGGAGTGATGAACTTCGTCAGGAGTGAAGCCCTTGTAGTCATGTGTGACTTTGTTTGGCCACAATTTCTTCCAGCTGGAGATGAGTGTCTGTTCTTTCATGTCTTTTAGGGCATTCTGTATATTAGCCAGGCACGTAGCTATATTGTAGTCCCACCAATATGTCTTGAGGCTGGTCTCGTCTGTCTCACCAATGGAGGAGATGAGACTCTCCATAGTTGATCTGGTGTAGAGGGCTTTGAAGGCCCTAATGACCCCCTGATCCATGGGCTGTATAAGGGAAGTGGTGTTGGGGGGAAGGAACTCAACGTGTACCCCTTCATATAGTAGATCAGTTGCATGGCCTCCTGCACAGTCCATGAAGAGGACCACTTTAAAGGGCAGCCCCTTTTCAGCTAGGTAAAGCTTTACCTGTGGGATGAAGGAGTTGATGAACCAGTCAAGTGTGAGGGCCTTGGTAATCCATGCCTTTTTATTGGTCATCCAGTACACTGGCAGCAAGGCTTTATTTTTGTTTTTTAATGCTCGAGGATTCAGTGCCTTGTAGATAAGCCCAGGTTTCAGCATGAATCCTGCAGCATTCCCACACATGAGGAGAGTCACCCGATCTTTGTGAGCCCTGAACCCTGGCCTCTTTAGTTCGTCCTTGGACAGAAATACTGAACCCGCGATAACTGAAGCGCGAAGTAGCGAGGGAATACTGATAAGAATAGGTGGATAAATGTAGATATGGAGACAGGACAGTCCGAGACCTACTAGAATCCTGCAAAATAGAATCAGGTTAATTCAACTAAGTAAATACAAACACACCTTGAGCAGAGGAATGAGCATGATGGCAGTGGAGATCAGCCAGATGCCAGCAATAATTCCAACTGTCTTGCGGCTCGAGAACACATTTGGGTATGACTTGGGCATGGCAATGAGCACACATCTTATATTAGAAAGAGAAATAAATATCTCAAGATATGCAGAAATGAGCTGAAGAATCATGAAAAAAATTTGGATAATTGGAAAGTTCGAACAAAACTATTTTATTGATACATCAATGGAAAACTGAAGATAAAAAAAGACATCAACAAATTAAACGTTGAAGAAGCAATTGAAGACAGAAACAAGACCACATTTGGGTGTGTGTGTGTTTGCTAAGGAAGATCATTTTAGACAAGAAAAGATAGTAAATGAAAATGAGAATGATCTGAAAGAAGTTTAAACATCATGTGTGCCAAGATAATCCATGAATTTAAAGAAAATTTGAACAGAAGAAAATATGGAGATGGGACCCTATGATCTTAGTATGGTTCTTTTCCTGTATTTCACAACTAAGTGAATACAATTATGTAGGCACATCTGCATTGCACACACACACACATATTTTTACCTATTGATAGCAATGGCAGCAATAGAGAGCAGCTCGGCTTGAATGTTGACATAGCGCAGAAACACGAACACACTGCAACCAGTCTCGTCAAAAAGAGGCTGGCCAGTATACAGCATGTGTAGCAGATGACCAGCAGAGATAGGGAGGATGGTAACACAGAACGCTCCCTCTGCCACTGCTAGGTTCACCACCAGCCATGTGGCAGAATGGCGCAGGCGACGAGCGTGTGGCAGTGCCAGGATGGTTAGCATGTTACCTGTCAAATGTAAGGCAAGAATTGTGGGAATACTAAAACCAATGGTAAATGTAAAAAGTAGGTTAGTAATGAAAAAATTTTAAGATAAAAAAGGATTTAATAGTATAAAATCACACCACTCGAGAAATGCAGGTCTCAAGAAACAGAAGAACTGATGTGTGATAGTAATAGTAGTTGGTCATGGGAATAATGATATCATGTCTCATCAAAAAGTGTGATGACACATTATGATGAGACATGATAGGTAAGACTAATTAAAAGTGTAAGGAAAGGAAGAAAACAAGAAAACTACAATACAACAATAAACAAATAAACAGTTTATAGGGCAGAACCAAGGCTGAACAAAGAAAGAGATAAGAAGTTAGGACAAAGAAGAATTAAGTTACTCACAATATCAATGACAGGAAGTTGTGATGTGTCATGGCCCCTAGACAGGATGTCAGTAAGATGATCAAGTAAACAGCTTTCAGAAAATGGAGTGATACTAACGGATGCAGGGGGGAGGGAGGAGGGAGGAGGGAGGCCAGGGAAGAGAAAAACGTTAACAAAGTTTTTGATAAGGGAGGAAGGGAAATGGGAGAGGGAGTAAGGGTGTGGAATTCAAATGAAGAAGCAAATCTATAAAGTTGTTATTATAATCATCTTAATTCCTTTTTCCAACTTCTCTTCCTTGAGTTTTCATTGTGCATTTACATATTCCTCCTTTTTCTCTTCCTTTTCTACTGTAAGAAGTGGAAGGGACAGATGAGCAGGAGAAATAAGAGGCAAGTAAGAGGAGGTGGTGAAGGAAATAGGAAAAGTATAGATAGCAGTATCAAAGGGAGTCTATGAAAACACTTCATGGGGAAACTGAAAGGAGATTAGAAAAATTAATTGAACAGAATAGGTGGGAAGGAAGGATTGCAGTCCATAAGTAATGAGGGTGGAAAAAGGGAGGGAAGATGAGAAGCAACATGCACAAAGCAGTGATGAGAGTGATGACAAACATCACTATAGGAATTAGGTACCTATTTGAATGGAAGAAAGGAAGAATATAATACAACAGAGGAAAATATGACTGATAAAGGGAAGAGATTAGTTTTTCTTGTGACTTAACTAAAAACAGTGGTATTGTAATAATGCACAGTGAAAAAAGGCAAGGAGGGGAGAGAGGGAAGGATGAAAAAAGTTCAGTTCACAATAACTTACCAAAAAAGCCCAGAATAGAGATGATGATGGCAGCAATGGCTGTCACCAGGTATGCCCAGTGAGGGGCATGTGAGTCCAAGGTTGTAGCCTCTGTTACACTCATTTTTGTGAAGGCAGGTTGAAAAAAGTCTGGACGGGGTTGGTGATGTGTGGATGTTGTGTTGGTGTTGCAGTTCACTCACACCCTCTGGATGGAATTGATGGGTGTTGTGTGAATATTGCAGTCCACCTACATTCCAGAAGGAACTGGTGGTGGTGTCTGGATGGTATGTGGGTGTTGCAGTTCACTTATTGTCTTTTTGGTTTCACCATGAGAGCTACTTCCACTTCTCATGTGTGTTCCATCTCCACATTACCATCACATCACCTCATTGCTTCATTGTATGGCTCTGAATGTTGAGTCAGTGATTCAGTTGTTCACAATTAGGAAGTGGCTGGGTTTCATAGGCACATGTAACACTCAGGAACTGCATCAGTTCTTTCCAGAGCCTAGACTATTATCTTTTGAGGTGACAGTCAAGTCCATGCCACTGGTGAGCTCTCTGCACTCACCTATGCTGTAACAGATTACATTAAGGACAGGAAAAAAGCTGTGCACACTCAGATGTAACTTATATATATATATATATATATATATATATATATATATATATATATATATATATAATAGAGAGAGAGAGAGAGAGAGAGAGAGAGAGAGAGAGAGAGAGAGAGAGAGAGAGAGAGA
>CM035195.1:3620816-3634271 GCA_020233015.1 Callinectes sapidus | reverse complement strand
GTGTGTGTGTGCACGCGTTCTTCCTCTTCTTGTGACCTCTAATGCTTAATATCCATTCTTAGCTCATCTTACCAACATTTTTTCCTTTGATAAATAAGGAATGAATGAGATCCGGCCTTAGACAGCCAGAATCAGACACAAAACTCAGAATCCTCACCAGTTCTGATGTTATCCCCTTCATGAACGGGGACACAAAACCGCGACAAACACCAACAATTTTTCCCGCGCAAGGAACATCATGGCGGGTGAGTATTGTCTTATCCTCAGCCTTCTACTCCCCGATAGCGGATGTCCGGGATGAAGAGATGACCACAAATGCCAAATGGCTGCTTAAAGAACCCTTATGGCACGTTTCCTTGGTAGATATAACGTTGTAAGTTAGTAACCAGGTAACCTGCGTAGCCCGGAGCCCGTACCAAGAAACTAGCACTATTAGTAAGGGGATTTCAGCCATTATTTCACGATACAAGTAATTTTTAAGTTCTAATTGTAACATATTTGAGTGTCAATCACTTACTGGACTCTATGCTATTCGGAAATACTTCGAGGGATTTCGTTCATAACACACCAAGATCTACCAAGGAAAAATAGTAGATTGACCCCCGCCAGGTTACGTTTAGTTAGTATAATGTTTTAGCTCAGAGCGCTGCTGGCCACAGCCGTTGTTACCCTCGAGACACGACACGGTGCGGTGTTGCCGGATGGCCCGTCCTGCAAATTCGATAAATCTTTAAAAATCGCTAGCGCCATTTTGATTGATTTGCGCCAGTTACATATGGGGATCAAATTACTCAGGATGAAAAGCTTGAACAGATAGGAAGGGTAGAAAAAGCCAACTTGAGACTGGTGTTAAAGTTAAAATTTACCCCTGTGGCAGAGCAGGGGCAGTGTTCTTTAGGGGTCAGAGGCAGGGCACGGTAAGGTCAGTGTGTTCCTTAGGGGCCAGTGGCAGGGCAGGGTAAGGGCAGTGTGTTCCTTAGGGCCAGTGGCAGGGCAGAGCAGGGATAGTGCATTCCTTAGGGGTGAGTAACAAGGTTAAGAGTGAATGTGTGGGATTTCAGATGGGAATGTTAAGAATTTTCAGTGATAATAATAATTGATTATGTTTGTGTATCGGCAGGGTTGTCAGTGATAGCCAAGAACAGCCTCCAGTACTATGTGGTGGACAGCAATGAAGCCTTAGAGTTCAAACTGGGTAAGTTATGTGCACATACACACCTCTTTTTTGCTCACCGCTCTTCTGTTCAATTCTCTTAGGTAAGTGTTAACCAGTATTCTCAGTGACTCAATCCTGCTTCAGCAATTTCTCATTCCTCTGCTTTGGAACTCTTGTAAGAGCAGGGGGTGGTCATTAGATGGTTATTAGTGCTACGCAAACTTCACAGCATCATAGAGCCTCATTGGCTTGGAGCCCCAAGAGTTCTCCCTTAAAAATGTCTTAATATTACTGTTTGTTCGATCGCAGTTGATTTTTCACCTATTAGTAAGCTGCTGTTGGTTTTGTGTAGCTTCTGATGGCCATGCTTTGCTTCCTCCTCCCAATCGGCCGGCGTCACTTCATCATCCTCCCATTAAGGGATGGTTGGCTGTCCCATCACGGGCCTCCTTGTTGTCTATAATAGCTCCCGACAATGATATGCTTAGAGCCTCCTGAGTGCTTCTTTTTCTATGTACCATTTCTGTTTGGTTTGGCTACATGAAAGATTACGTAATGTACTTGTTAATACTGTTTTTATATTGTATTATTAGCAACTGTTAATACTACTTGGGTATCATATTGAGTCTGTTGGTCTGAGAGATAATCTTGAAGAAAGCCTTGGTCCAGACACCCTTCATGTTCAGTTTGTCATTAATTTTTGTGGTGTTTCAGTGCGGAAACCTGAGGACTTGGAGAATGAGGACACCACCTTCAAGCCAGACATGTCCCACCAGGTGTTTGGAGACAGGTGAGGGAGAACTGGCTTGTACATTGATAGCAGCTGCCAGGCTCATGTGTTGTTCATTGTCTTGTTCTCCTATATCTGTTGTTGCAGTGTGAATGGTTTGCACTGTGTCCGAGTCTCACAGCTATTTGTGTTATTAGCATCTTCCTGTGTGATTGCTGTTCTTTTCACTTCTACTGGAATGTCATCCCTCTGTCTCATGTATCTTTTATTCATTGCTTCTTGTCTCAACACAACAGTGATTTATTATTAAGTAGCTGTCATGCATAACCTCTTAACTTGTCCTCTGAAAAAGAATAATATTTACAATTATATATCGACGCACTTAGAAACAATTGTGGAGTCTGTCAGAATGTATTAGAAGAGACAGTTTTAGAACATGGATCTTCATTGTGAGCACCATTATTCTGTAAAACTATCCTTGGAAGGCAGACATTAAAGTGTATCCATGTAATTCCTTGCTGTGTACCGCAGTGAGCAGATCTTCGGGTACAGTGGGTTGCGCATCAAGCTGTACTACACTGCTGCTCGTCTCACCACCTATCTCGCCCACACCTACACTGACAAGGTCCACCCAGAGAAGTTCGAAGGAATCAAGGTCAGTCAGTCAGAGTTAACCAGTACTCATTTTGGTAAACTGTGGAACTCTCTACCTGCTTCCGTATCTCCAGCTTCCTATGACTTGACTTTATTTTAAGAGGGAGGTTTGAAGAAATTTGTCCTTGTGTTTTGGTTAATTCTGTGGACCTTTAAGGGAACTGGCAACTGAGTGGTATTTATTTTCATTTTTTGTTTCCCCTGGCTACCTTCTCCTCTTATATAAAACATACACACACACACACACACACATTCCTATGTTATAAGCCCACCATGAATAAAATAGTCATGGGGAGAGAGCAAACGATTTCTCAATACAAAAATGCTTGACCTTCCAGCCTGATGAAGTGATCAAACCAGTTGCTGAGAAGATACCACCTTTTTACATCACCAACCTGGACGACTTCCTGGCTGCTTTACAGAAGGACGCCTCCTTTGTACCTTTTGGCGACTTGGAACGGAGATTCACTGCCAGGACAGGTGAGGAATAATGTGCACTGTTTGTTAACCCTTTCAGTACTGGGATGCATTTCTACCTTTAGTTTTGGTTACGATTTGTTGATTTTATTGACTTTAGGGAAGTTCTTCAGAGGTCGGAGGATTAATGGTCAGTCTTCACTATTCTAATTCCCACATAAGTCTCTGAAGCTGTGTAAAATCGTCAAAGAGTAAGAAAAAATATGAAAATGCATCATAGTACTGAAGGGATTAATGGAGTAGTTTAATATATTGGTGTAATGTTTCATATGTTACGCTGTGTGTGTTGACAGAAGAGGGCAAGGAACGTACCTTTGAGGTGTACCGCTGCAGTGCCTCCACACCCGGCTTCCTGCCCTACCATGAGAACTTCCAGACCTTCATCCTGTGGTACATTGATGCTGCTTCCTACATTGATGTGGACGATGACAAGTGGAGGTTCTTTGTCACGTAAGTTACCCAATTTGTTGTGTCTCAGAATGTATCTGTCCTTGTGTTGGATCAGGTTGTCAAATAAGCCACTTCCTTTCCACTCAGTCTTAGAAAGGGATCTGATTGTGGTGCAGTAGATATAATGTGAGTTATAAGCTAAATTATGTTAGATTTGAAGAAAGGGAATAATGTAGTGTAATATAATGTGAGGGGGACACAAAAGATGGGTGAAAGAAGTTGCTGGAGGGCATTGAAGAGTGGTAAAGTGAAAGAAAGAAATAATTATAGTTAAAAAGTTCACAAGCAAATAGGAGTAGATAAATGAAATAAGACTCAGTAATGTGTTTCTTGGAGAAGGCCTAGGGGACGCCCACAGAACTTTTGGCTGCGGCAAGTCGATGCCTCTTGCTGGGAGTCACTCGGTATGGGAAAGGGAACCTGCATGGAGACTCGTGAAGAGTGACCGCCAGGAGTGGCGCCGTAGGGTAGGCGAGGCAACACGCCCTCCGGCGTATGCCCCCCATGATTGATTGAATGTGTTTCTCACTTGACAGTTATGAGAAGTACGAGGTGGATGGGAGGCAGCAGTACGCCTTCACTGGCTACACAACTGTCTATGAGTATTATGCTTACCCTGCCAACGTGAGGCCCCGGATATCCCAGATGCTGGTGTTGCCTCCCTTCCAACGCATGGGACTTGGAGCTGAGATGCTGAACACAATATACTCCAACTACCAGAGTGACTCCAGAGTGCTTGACATCACTGGTGAGTCTTGCCTGCCGTGGTGGAAGAATGTGAAGTAGGGGTCTGTTGCAGGTCTTCTAGTGGTATAGAGGATGTATGTACACACATATAACATTTTTCATTACTCGTGTTGCTATTTCCCAACCAGAGTTCTTTGCATTACAAGTTCCTCTTTCCAGAACAGAGCTATAATTAGCTAACTGTGGGAGATGTGATTTGAATATGTATAGATAATTTTGACAAATGAAAAACTATGACTAAATTTTTCAGTAGTTGGATGTGTTGAAGTGTGTGTGTGTGTGTGTGTGTGTGTGTGTGTGAGAGTGAGTGTAGTATGTGTGTGTGTTTTGTGCTGAGGAAGGAAGGATTTTGGGAACTGTTACTGATTGATTAATATGTTCAAAACAAGGGAAGTGTGCCAGTTGACTTGATAAAGGAGATGCACAACTAGTAATATTTTTTTCTTTTTTACAAATCTGATGCCAATTTTTCAAAACTGCCTTTAAAACAGTGATGTCTTTGCAGTGGAGGATCCATCAGAAAACTTTGCTCGCCTGAGGGATTTTGTGGATGCCAGGAACTGCCTCACTCTGGACAGCTTCAGCAAGACCAAACTGAATGAGGGATTCTGTGAGGAAATGGTGACAGAAGCAAGAAAGAAACTCAAACTGAACAAGGTATATTTCCTCCTGTACTGTTTTCCCAAGAATGAGAGGCTGGCACCATGTACAAGCCTCCTCCAGTGATTTCTATCTTACATCCTATTCTGCCTTTCATCCTTAGAGTGAAATTAGCTTTATCTTTGGTTTAGTGAGTGTGAATGGCTCATGGAATCTTTATTTATTCAATGTTTACCATTATTTGTTGTTGTCTTTATTTTTTCTATTAATGGCTGAGGATGAGATTCACAGTGGCAGTCTCACTCTTTCTCCTTTGACAGTGTTCCGAAGGTATTCCATATACAGAAACACTGCATTCTGACCACTCTGGTTTTCCAAGGCTACAAATTATTAGTGGGATTTTTAAAAGTGTTTTTCCTGTTAGTCATGTAGAAATCTTGTTACTGTCTGTAAAACCATAAAAACACCTTAAAAACTTGTGTAAAAGTAAACAAAGCCTTTTGAAATAGTGGAGGTGAGACACAGAAATGTTTAAGTCTTAACCCCATCAGTACTGGGATGCATTTTCATATTCATTTTGTTTATTGTTGGTTTTATACACCTTCAGACACTTGCGTTGGAATTAAGATAGCCATTATTCCTCTGACCTCCATAGATCCTTCCTAATATCAATAGAATCATCTTATCATACCTAAAACTCATGGTAAAAATGTGTCTCAGTACTGAAGGGGTTAATCACATTTACATGTCAATTTGACAAGTAGCAATGCATCCCTTTCCTTCTCTCTTCCTCAGCGCCAGGTAAGGAAAATCTATGAAATTTTGCGTCTACACTTCACCAACCGGGCCGACAAGAAGGCTTACCAGAAGTACCGACTGGAGGTGAAAAACAGACTTAATGTGCAGTACAAGGTGAGTGGTGGTGATGATGGTGGTGAAGGATTGGGAACAATTGCAGAGGAAGTTACTTTGTAGACAGTGGAGGTGATATGGAAAGATGATTAGATTGCATGATAGAAAGAGAAGTTAGAAAGATGTTGAAATGTGAAGAATATTGATGTAGATATCATGGTCATATTTTGGTAGTGGGGAAGGGATGAAAAGTAAATAAAAGAGTGGAAGGTGATATGATGTAGTGGTGAATGGAGAGAAATTAATTAATGTGAAGAATATTGGTGCAGGGGTAATGGATATATTTTGATATTGGGAAAGGGATGAAAAGTGAATGTAGGAGTGGATGGTGATAAATGATGTAGTGGTGAATGGAGAGAAATTAATCACAGTATTTCTGATGGCTCCTTGCAGAAAGAAGACAGGGATATGGAGAAACTGAAAAAGATCTTGAAACCTGAAGAATTTACTGCCACCATGAGTATTACAAGCCGGGAACAGCGCCTGGAGAGCCTGGAGCGCCAGTACTCTGACCTGGAAGAACATTACCTCAAAGTTCTGGAGAGACTTGCCCTCTCCTGACCCTCTCCTCCTCATCCTCCTCATCCTCCACAGACAGATTAACTCTTTCCCTCTCCACTCTACTGAATTTTTTGGCTTAGCTCTGCTCCTCTCTGTATTAAATTTAGAAAATGGTAATTTTGTAAAATTGTGTTTATTTGAAATTAAATGTTTTTGTATGCATTTTGATGTTTGAGTGTTTACTAATGTTCTTTCTTACTTATTGGTGTATATGTGTGCATGTAGGAGAGAGATGGTGAAGAAACTATATTATGTGCCTACAGTGTGTAAAGATTGCACTTGGAAGACAAGACAGACAAAAGTAGTCAAATAAGTGGAACAGAGTGGGGGGGGTAAAGAAACCCAAGAAGCACAGGAGCACTTTCATTTCTGTAAGGCCGGTTTCTCGCTGCGCCGTCGCACATGGTGATACATATCACACAAACCAATGAAAGGTATCACACTAGTGCGGCACTGCACTAGGGCTGGGCAAGATTCGAAATTATAAATAATCACGGATCTGATTACATGGCCAGGCGGGACCGGACCCGATTACCGATGGCAACGACTATAGTAATCGGGTCCCGCCCAACCCTACGCTGCACTGTTTCCACTGCATGGTGTGGCAACGCTAGGCCACCGCATCCGGCCGATCGTCTTTACTTCATTTTGAAGCGCTGTGGCGAGGATGAAAGTGTCTCCATCTTCAACCCTTTAATTTCGACCCGAGCAGAGCTGAGTGAAGTTGAGTCAACTTTTTTTGTCTTCCATATTTGAGCGGTATTTTCTTTTTCTTTCTTTCTTTCTTTTCTTTTTTTTTTTTCTGTCCCTCCTCGTCCTCGTCCTCCTCCTCCTCCTCCTCCTCTTCTTCTTCTTCTTCCATCTCCCTCTTTATTTCCTCCTCCTTTTCCTGCATTAAGTGACTTTTCCCCCTTCTGGCAAGTTTGAGAAGTATTACGGTGCGCTGGACGAGAACATGAATATTTACCATTGGTCTTGTTCCTTATTTTGTCAAATTCTCCTCTGTATCATCATTATTGTGTTATTATTATTACAAGATCATTAGGTACAGGGATATTGAGGGAGAAAAAAAGAAAGAGGGTAGAAATTACATTGAGAGAGGAGGGAGGTGGAGAGAACAGCAGTGCCATCCCCATCACAAGTCACAACACGCCATCGAACATGTGTGCTACCGTGCATTCTCTTGTAAATCCTCAGCGTGTCCCAGGTTTGCGGTGTTTGAGGGCGGCATTGTCCCAGCGGCCTGTGCACAACTGTCCCGATGCTCTGCTGGGCATCAATAAGCTCCGTGTAGGACGCCGCACCATACCTGACAGCCTGGCACAGGTGAGGTGGGGCGGCCGGTGAAGGGTTTTGGTGATGAATGGTACGTGGTGTGGCATAGTATGTTAAGTGCTGAGGTGAAGTTGTGTGTAGCTATTTGCAGTGGCGGCTCGGCAATAGTAGGGACTGCGAGACTGAACTCCAGGTAAGTTTATTGTGAGAGTTTTGCCTCAGTGAGTCTTTTTGGTCACTTTCTTAGTACCAACTACATTATAACAAAGAAATAATTAAACGAAATAGATGAGTAAAAGAATTTAGCCTTTTTACAATTATGGATGTCGCTTGTTGATATTACCAGCACTGTTGAAACTATTAATTGTATGGATGCACAGAGAGAGAGAGTTAACATTTCTATACCAGTTCACCTCGTAAAATTGAGAATAAAATTACTCTGTGTATTCAAGCTTCCCCTCAATTCTTAAACACTCTTCCTATTTGTAGGTATATATGTATGTATTTATTTTTGCCCTTTACCGTACAGATCTGAGGAAATGAAGATGAGACATTGAGTGATGGAAGAGCAGAAGCAGAAAGAAAAGAGAAGGAGGAATCAGGAGAGAAGAGCTCAAAGACAGCAGGAAAGGAGAGAAGATAAACGAGGCAAAGGGAGGAAAGGATGCAGCGAGAATAAAGTAAATAAAAAAGATAGAAGGAAGGCAAAATAAGAATAGAAATGGTAAGGAGAGAGAGAGAGAGAGAGAGAGAGAGAGAGAGAGAGAGAGAGAGAGAGAGAGAGAGAGAGATAACCTACTCGATTTCTTAGCTGTGTCAAGAGAAACATGGAAATATACAACTACTACTACTGTTTGGCCTCGTTCTTATGGCGTATTACTTGTTATTTTTCGCTAATTAGGCCTATTTAGACTATTATGGGGGTTTATATTTATTAATCTATTGTCTATCTTTATTCTGTGTATATAACCTACGTGTTTTCTTAGCTGTGTGAGGAGAAACATGGAAATATGCGACTACTTTTTGCTCCCAATGCGGGTAGACATGACTTGCGGTCGGCCTTGTTCCTTTCTGATATTAACAATAAATATGTAATAAAAAAATTTTCTGGTCGATCTTGGATTTTTTTCGGAGTCAGTCTTGGGAAATTCGAAATTTGCCACTGGTCACCCTGGTGACGTCACTGAGTCAGCTGGCGGTAGGCGGCAAAAGGGAGGTTGCTCACCACCACTACGCTGTACTTCTTGGCGGTGGGCACTGTACCGATCTGCCTGACTCACTGGAAGCTTGGCACTGTCTTGCAGCATCTTTGACAGGTTGGAGGGATGGAGGCTTTACTTCACATTGTATACTTAGTGTATTGTCAGGGGCATTAGTAGGGCTGCTGGAAATTATCTTTGCCATGACAATAACATTTACGGACATGTATATGCACTTTACAGATCTATTTACATTTTAAGGTTGTTTGATCCATGGATTGACATTAGACCTAAAGGTGTGTAGTGAGGTGGTATGGTGAAGGTGAGTCTGCTGTACCTCATTGTTCCACATTCATTTGTAGTGAAGGATTGGAGCAAGGTCTCCCTCCTGGTGGAAGAGTCAAGGATTCATAATATCCTTGGGTGGAATGTAGGCAGGTGTGGGTTGTGTTACTTGTAAGTTCTGTCACATCACTCGCCACTGTGGGGCTACGTGACGGGAAACGGCTGGTTGGGTGGTGCCTTCAGACGTATCTTGCCTTGTGCTCAATGCTAAATTTTGTCAAGTAGGCCTAAGTTTGATTAGGTGAGGGGGGTCGAGATGTGATACCCAGCGCTGGACACAACTGGCGGCTTTCCTGGCTGTGATCTTGATGTGGCCAGTGAAGGTCAGGGCACTGCTCACTTCCATGCCCAGTATGTAGCTGATCACTGTCTTTTCTGTACATATCATGCAGCAGTGTTAGAATCAGTCACACATCGACACTGTCTTAGAAACTGTCCACCTCTTGATTGCTTGCTGACCAACACAACTTCTTAGCCCTTTAATTAACTAAACACACAGCAAGATGAAGAGTTAAGGTAGTGTGCCTGTTTAAAGATACAAACATTAATGACTATTATTATTAACATACAGATAGCAAGATCACCATCAGGATGAAGAGGCATAAGTCTCAGGCAACCCTGGATGCCTTTGTGGTGCGGTCCCCCAAGGTTTCCCCAGCCAGCAGCCCCACCAAGAAGGAGCAGGGGATGCGTCAGGCCACGCTGGAGTCCCTCAAGGTGACTAATGCTAACTTGCTTTGCATTATTCCCATCAGACACCTGCCCAGTTACCAAGTCGTGTTTCTGATTGCTCTTCTGAGTTTTGATGATGCCCTCCCATCTGTAACTAAAAGAGTCAGTTGTAGCTGCCTGTTTTGTATTAAAGTGATCATGTGTTATTGCAGGGTGTGGTGATAGTGGAGGAGATGGAGAGGGCAAGGGTGGTGCTAGAGCGGACTGACGTGTCCCCTCATCTGAAGGTAGACACGCTGCAACACTTGCTGCAAAAGACACCAGCCAAGGAGGTGCTCGTCAGGACAAAGCTAGGTCTGTGATTATTTACTGTGTCCCTTTGTACCGTCCTGACTCTCTCTCTCTCTCTCTCTCTCTCTCAGTGTAAACATTTCACTGATATGCTAGTTTAACATTAAAGCATTTACTGTATATACATGATGTGACACTGATGTGCAGACTTCATAAAGCTAAAGGTTTATAAGCGTCAGTAGTCAATTGTTGACTGGCAATGAAGTCAGTTCAAATTTGGATATGTATATTTGTGGGGGAGTTGTCTGGATGGTGAGTGAGGTAGTGACATCTGGTTTTGTGAGGGATAGTGTGGACTGCCATTGTGTCCCTATTGGCCACCTCTGATGACTGTCTTGGGATGAGGAGAATTCTGGTCACCCTTGTAATGAAGGGTCTGGATGAGGGCAGCTGTGGTGTTAGGCAAGACCTGACTTAGTTCCTGAGACATTGAGTTTTCTTGGTTCAGTCCTGTCAGTGACTTTTGATGTGTCTTGGTATTCACATTGACTTCAAAGTTAAGTTAAGGTTGTGTACATGTGAGTTTGAGCCTCTGTATCCATTGGTTGCTCTGTTTGCCACCTTAGGGAAGACTGTCCACAAGCTGTGCCGTGCTGAGGAGGCTGAGGTGGCGGCAGCAGCACAGCAGGTGTACACATCATGGAAGAACCATATCCTCAGTCAAGTGAACAGACCATACATTGAAGTGAAATGTGACCTCAAGACTCAGAAACTTAGAAGCTCGGCAAAACAAATGTTACTTGAAGCCCTGCAAAGAGAAATGGAAGGAGGAGGAGGAGGAAAAGTAGAGCACAACACCAGTGGAGTGGTTGAGGTTTTAAAAAGGAAAGAGACAAAGCCAAACGCACACAAAGATGAAGGTAGTAGTGTAGGAAAGTCAGCTGGCAAAAGACCAAGGGATGACGGTATTGAAAAAAAGCACAAAACTAAGCAAAACAGAGAAGAGAAGGAAGGAAAGAGTGAAGATGGAGGTAACTCTAAAAAATCAAAGGAAGATAAAACCACAAAGAAATATGAACATCAACACGATCTGGAGGAAGATGATGGAGAAGAGGAAGGGAAGAAAGGAGATAGACGAGACCATAAAAGATTAAAGGGAGACAGTCACACAGAGGAATATGAACAAAAACACAGAAAGAATAAGGAGGAAGGAAGGAGTAGGGATAGAGAAGAGCAGAGAGGAGGGAGAGATACACCAGACTCTCAACATGACTCAGTAGACATGATAGCAGATCACCTGGAGAGGGAAGTGTACCAGGTTTACACAAGGCGTGTGGACAACAGATACAGGCGCACCATACGCTCAATGATATTTGCACTGAGGCACCAGGGGGATATCAGGAAGGCAGTTGTACAGAATACTCTTTCAGTCCAGGATTTTATCAATCAGCACATAAAAAACTAAGGGTTAGTATTTGTGTTCTCTTGGTAGAAATACAGAGTTGGTCGGTAGAAATACAGAATTGGTCACACATAGTTGGTAGAAATATCTTAGTACATTGTCGGAGGCTGTAGATATCTTGGATTAGGTAAAGCAAACAAATTGACAGCAGTATTTTTATAAAGAAAATCAGGATAGATCTCTCTGTATCTTGTTTTGTTGTTTATTTACATGGAGTGGTTGATTTGTGCAGCTTTATTACAGTTAAGGTGAAGGGAGTCAACTGAGAATGAGTTTGATATATAAAGAAACTTGGAGGAGGTTCTTAGTCCCCATACTCTGAGTTACTTCTTTAGTACAATGCGCAGGGAATGTCTCCCAGTGTTTTCATTGTTTCAGTGACATTAGTTAGATTTCCAGATAATTAACAAGGCAGACATTCTTGAAAATCTTGCTAAGCATCTTTGTAGCCTTTGAAAATAATTCCAGAGAAAGAGCGAGCAAAGCATTCCTGAAAATGAGGCTAATATAGTGCTTTGAAGAGTTGCTATGTGCCTTACTTTGTGATAAATTAAAAAAGTACAAGTACGTAAGTGTACATAAAGGTCAGTGTTGTGGTGTGTGGCTGCAGTTGTATAGATGGGTGAGTCAGAGGATTGCAGAGAGGCTAGTCGAGTGAATTTTTCTAAATAACTTAATTATGGTTGACGAGATAGGAATCAACATATAATTTGGAGTTTGTTTCATACCTACTTGTTTTTTTAAAAGTGTGATTATGTTTGGCTTTTTCTCACTTGCATGATATTGTACCTTGCATTAGTGACTTAATAATAATGTCACAGGGCATTTATTAACACTGTTCACATAAAGGTGATAGCTGCTCAGTTTGCTCCTTGCTAGAATGTGTATCAGAGACTTCAATACTATTTTATTACATATTTTTAAAAATAAAAACATAATGAATGTTATGTTTCCATATTCCTGTGAATGTAAAGAAGTATCAGATATTGGATGTAAAGTATAATTTCATGCTTACAATGTGCAGAATTATATGTCTTTTGAATATTATACACACAAAAAACATAATAACTTAACACCAGAAGATGGAATATACACACACAAATATTACTAACAATTTTTATATGAAGTCATCACACGTTTCTTGGAAATACACACGTTTCTCCCCATCTAAAGGAAAGAACACAAACTATATAATAAAGAGACATGTAATATGTGATGAAGGACAGGGCAGTGTAGGCAAGGAAATCTTGTATATGGAGGTGGAATAAAGGAAAAGAAAAAAGGGTGTCTCCTGAAAAGTTTGTTGGGGACGAAAAGGTGGTAAAGATAATTAGAGTCCGCAACAGAGCTGGGCATGTTATCATTGGACAGGTAGTGTGTTACCGTCAATGCATTACCAAAAAATCAGGGTGTACTGTTGATGTGTTACCTATTTGAATTTCCTTAGAGCAGTCCACGTTAACTGTTACCAAGATTGAAAGGGCGTTACCAATATATATTTAAAGGCTGTTCTTATGTAGAAGTTGTGCAGATTCAAGTCCTTAATGCTGGCAGATGAGTTGAGGGGAGAGGAGTGTGAGAACCAATTAAGAGGAGGTGGAGTCACACAGCATAGGTGCCAAAAAAACATCTCGGGTTTATGTGTAGCAACATTTAGTTTTGTTTTATTTAGCGAGATAGCTCACCTGTTGGAGACCTTTAGGTGTGTTTCATAGCTGTGTTGTAGTTGTAGGGCTGAGTGTGGGGAATGTAGGCTGCAACACCATCAACACTACCATCACCATTACCATAACACTACTACTACTACTACTACTACTACTACTACTACTACTACTACTACTACTACTACTACTACTACTACCTTACTACTACTACTACTACTACTACTACTACTACTACTACTACTACTACTACTACTACTACT
>CM035195.1:3566201-3576856 GCA_020233015.1 Callinectes sapidus | reverse complement strand
ATATATATATATATATATATATATATATATCATTATAGTGATAGTTATCATGTACATTACTGTTATGCCATTAAGAACAGAACTACTGTATTGGGAGCAGTGAGGGAGCCTGTAGCAGAGAGAGAGAGAGAGAGACAGAGAGAGAGTTATCTATATCATATCCGCACAGCCTTCCTCCTGGTTCCTTAAAGCGGTGCGACAATACTCATGAAATATATAACAATAAAAACATAATCTTGCCACGTATTTTTTCTCCCTTTGTGTGTGTGTATGTGTGTGTGTGTATACTATGTACTGGAGGAGGTAATAGTAGGGTGCTTTGTGTTAGTGTTATCTTTAATGCCTGAAAAGTATAATGTCTGCGTTCTTAAACACTTTGCTCTCTTACCATCACTATTTTCCTAAGGATTTAGTTAAATATATCTTCATTAGTAAATATGTTTCCCAGTGACCAGAGTAGAAGGCTGCTTTGACTGGGTTGGTAAGAAGGAAGTGACCAGGGTTGGGGGCCGGAGTAACCGAGGCAACTAGGGGCCAGAATGACTTGAAAGCCTTCATGAGTCATAATAGAGAGAGGTGTTCATGGCGGGGAAGTGCAAGTGAGACCGGGAAGGTGGTGTCGGCCGCCACGTGTGTTTGTGTTCGAATTGAGAGGTCGCGTTGGATTGTAGGTCAAAATTTGTTTGCCAAATGTGTTCAGATTGGGAAGTGTTCGAGTAAGGGTGTTTGAATCAAGAGGTACCACTGTATATAAAATAAAATATACTGTTTAACGTCTATTTTCAGATTCAAAAGACAATATCATGTAATAAATTATATATAAATGGTAAGGACAATGGAAATACTGAAGGGAAACTATAACACTACATCAACAAGATATACTATTAGTTCAACACATCAGGTGGACCCTTTCTTAAGAAGGAGCAATTGGACAGTACTTCTATATTGGCAAACATTCCCTCATAATCTTTAAACAAATTCCATAATTCAGTTTATGAAAATAATTCATTTCAGAAGAAATTGGAATCACCACCACTTTATGAATCGTTCTACTTAATATAAAATCAGTATTGAAATGATATACATTTCTTTGCAATAAACAATAGGTAACAGCCACGTGATTTCCAAACAAGTAACACAAGATATCCCTCAGACATGTCCTCTTCAGGTGGCTGGACCCCCACTGCCACTCTGTTGTTCCACTGTAACAGGAGCCAATGCATACATAATTAGTCATATTCAACCATATGTGTAAGTGATAAATGCATTTTCTTACATAAGAGCATTAGAGTATCTTTTATTGATATAAAAATACATTTTTAATTCAATTTTTACCCTCCACATGCACCTGTAACTTATTTGGCATTAACAAACATACCGGAGTTCTCACCGTCATCTTTTAGTAATCTTACACACACACCCTGAAAACTCATGCAACATCCTCCTGCCTCTAATTAACCTTCCACACAGACTAAACAGGAATTAAGTAACCTTATCTTCTTTAGTGTTTTCTCTTCCATATAAATCTATATAGTAGCATGAATCTCGTTCACTGAGAGATGCTTCAACAAATGGGCAACAGGCAGCTTACCTTTATAGGCATACTCAAGGGCTGTGGAGATGGTGCGCATGTCAGCCTCAATGGTGGTAGCCCAGTTTTGCACATGACCAACTTCTTTCATGGAGTCAGTGAAGGATGATATCAGAGTAAGCCACTGAGATGTCTGCCTCTGGAAGTTAGTTGCATTCTGCTCCAGCTGGATTGCCTCGCTATCAAGGCGCCGCTGGTTGAGGTATGCCTGTGCTACCCTGCAGGATAAAGTAACATATATTATTTGATCTATGAATATAATACTAGGCTACTCATTTTTTTACTTTTTGAAACTATAGTTGCTGCAATCAAAGAAGGCCCTTTTGTGTGACCTTCAGCTTTCTCCAACCATATTCCACCTCCTCAGAGGGTAAGGAGGTGGACCAGGGTTGGAGAGAGAGAGAGAGAGAGAGAGAGAGAGAGAGAGAGAGAGAGAGAGAGAGAGAGAGAGCCTGTGGTGTGGCAATGATGGAAGAATCCCTGGCAAGCTCAAGGTCACACAAAAGTGCCCGTCTAAATTGCAGCGACTATAACTATTCAATTTTGAGTGAAATTTATGGCTTTTCACATTGTGACCTACATAAGGAGATGAATAGCAGTGAATTGAATTCATATAAAACTAACTTAGGCCTAGGATAGATATGTTATGTTATTTCAGTATTAAACCACTTCATAAATCTCACATGTTACCTATATGTGATACAATTAGGCATGCAATAGCAATACAGAGGAAAGCCTCATTCACTATCTGTATAGTATGTACTCTTTGTCTGTGCCAATAGCAAACCTTAAGGAATATTATAAAAATAATCTTAGTTTACAATTTTCAGACTGGCTACTTCTTTCTTGGGAATATAATGATCAACACGGAAAATATAGAATTAAATTAATCCGATTCTAATCTAACCTAACCAAACTTAGCTTCAATAAATATCCAAATACAGACATGGATAAGATATAACAATAAAAAATTTAGTGAGCCTCACCCAACATTGAGGTGGTCCACCAAGGCATGGGTCAGGTTGCTGCTGGCCTGAATGGCTTCCTTTCGACGTTGTTCTGGGGAAACATTTTCATCACTAGTAAAATTTAAAACTTACAGGAGTATTAGTACAAATTTTGGACTGTTACTTTTGTGGCACCTCATGGTAGCGAAACTATTGTGTTTTGGTATATTTTGGTCTGTTTTGTATTCATCGTTTTCGTTGTCATCGCAATACAGTGGTTTCTGAGGGGATGGAGTACGTTTTATGAGGGAAACATGGGGGGGAGGGGGTGCAAAAAAATAATAATTCACGGGAAAAAAACAACAGGTTAATTGTAAAAACTGAGATCTATAAAGGAAAAATAGTTTCGTCCGAAATTGAGAGAATGGTGTAGTTGTCATAATGTATTCTTCCTAGAAATCTGTGAACACCCACAAATAAGAATTGATCAAAATACCAAAATGTGCTATCAAACATGAACTGGACTCTCAATGTTACCTTGCTCTTCCTTCCTGGCTTGCTGCCTTGTTTGATGGTCCTTCACCATTGATGACAACATTGCTGAAATAACAGTGTCTTCTTCTTCTTGTGACTTGCTTTTTATCTCTTGTAGGTCCTCCTTTCCTTCGTTGTTTACAGGTAGTTTTTTTTTTTTAGTTTTGATCTTGGTCTTGATGTTACAGGTCTTGGGAAAAAGAAAAAGCAAACAAGGTTAATCTTACTTACTTACTCCCCCCATTCTAAATATTGCATATATGAGGCCCTGCCAGACCTGGAACACCCTGCCACGCCATGCCACCTCCTGCTCTGCCCTGCCACCCCCTGCCCTGTCCTGCCACGCTACCCTGCCTTGCCATAACATGTCCTGTCACACCCTACCCTGCCCTGCCACCTATTACCCTCTCTGCCCTGCCCTACCACGCTCTGTTCTGCCACGCCCTGCCCTGCCCTGCCCTGCCACTCCTGGCCCTACCCTGCCTTGCCCAACCCTGCTTTGCCCTGCCCTGCTCTACCCTGCTTTGTCCTGCCCAACCCTGCCCTGGCCTGCCCTACCCTGCCCTGTAATATGATAAGTGAAAATCTAAGAATCATAGAGAAAGGAAGAATTATTGAAATCGCATAATAATGTCAATATACCAACTATTCAGAGAGCACAAATATAAAGAATGATTAAAACATATGTACATAATACAAGAGACAATTAGAAATTAAACATAATAAATAGTAAAATCAGAATAAATAAGCAAATAATAAAGGGGAAAAGGTATAGAAAGTAATTTAAGAAAATTTGACAAGAGAGCAGAGGCGTCCACGGTCCACGTCAACACTCAGACGGACCGCCGGGTGACGGCTGTGGTTCCTCCTACCCCTTGTAACGTGCTACACCTTTCATTATATTCCTGGTGGGTAGTTGTGTATTCATCACGAATGTCTGGACGTTAATCAGGACTTTGCTTTAATGGCAGGGCGTAGTGGTGAAGCAATACGGGGAGTAGTGCATGGCTGTCCCAGGTTTCTGTTCTGCTGATATATTTACTAATTTCTCGTGTCCTCAGGTTTGACTTTAAGTGTTTGGTTTCAGCATTTGATAATATATAAGGTGGATGGCTGCTATGTGATTATGGCCAACACATTGAAACCCACAAAGGAACATTTGAGGAACACCTTGCTACTGTTATTCTGTTTGGGGAGCAGGATTGTATTTCTGGGTCAGTGTGTAGTTACACCCAACCCAAGGATCTCTAATGTGGCTTGTGTTTCTCTGGGGGGGAAATGTAGTAAATTTATTCATGGTATACAACATTTCCGTTTCAAATGTATATTTTCATGTTACAATTGTTTTTTAACTTCAACATGCCTACCTCTCATTCCCAGTGATCTTAGGGAACCTGTGGGAGGTCGGGATTTTTGGCTGGTGGAGCATTATATCAAATAATGTAGGTTGCAAAAGATGTCGCAAATCAGAAGAATAATATAAAAGTCATTGAAAATGCTTTGATGGTGGCAGAGGTGGCGACTGCATTGGGTTGTTTTTTATTGAACAGTGTTGCCAACGATAGGTTATATGAATGGGTTTGGTTAGTAACTCTTAGGAGACGGGTTGAGCTAGAAGGTTATAGTTTTGGGTTCATGAGGTCCAGGCATGATCGGTGGCGGACACCAGTGTCCTAGTGTGAAAGCATGGAAGGCAACTAGTGTCTGTCACCAGTGACGGACACTGGTGTCCAAGTGTGAAAGGGGCCTAAGATTAGAATCTACTACTGATCAAGTTTATGTTACATTGGATGCTCAAGTTGGGCAATATCACAAAATAGCTCTTTATCCATGGTGTACCTGTATTGCATATATATGAGTCACTTGTTTGCATTAAGTATGAATTTGTAGTAGATAAATGAGGTGTGAATGTCTGATTTTGAATGTAATTTAAGTTATCACATTTTCACTTTTCAGAATATTTGTGAGCGACCACAATCATGTTAACCAAGTTTGAGACCAAGAGTGCTCGTGTGAAGGGTCTCTCTTTCCATTCCAAGCGGCCATGGGTCCTTGTAAGGTGAGGGATATTGATGTTCATTTTGCTGACTTCCTCTTTGCCGTTTCTGCTTCCATCATGCTGCTCGCTCATTGTTCCCTCACATGCTGTGGCAGAAATGTCCTGTTCATTGTGACATCATTAGTCATGTATATTTATCTTTCAATTTGTACAGTTTATCCTTGAAATTTATCAGAATCATCTGTAATGTTATTGTATTTGTCTGTGGGTATTTGGCTTTTAAGCAATCTCATCAAAAATTTAATTACATCTAGTAACCTTCTTTTACACACACCTTGCAAACTAATGTAAATATAAGCAGTGATCATAGCAAAGTTAACCCTTTTACCTTGTAGGTGTAAAAAAAACCAGTTTAGAATACATATAGTATATAAAACAAAGATACTTCAGTGAATTTTTATGTTGTCAGTACATATTTGGAAATGTGTATATTAAACAATAAGTCTTTCAGTATATGTAATCCTAATGGTAATTAGTTAAATGAAATTCTAGTTAGATAAATAAAAAATATACTTGTGGCATTACAGAATATTGTAGGAAAACATTTATAGTGGAACCTCAATTGCCTCCCTTTTTCATAAATCAGTTTCTGAACCAAATTTTGAGCTGAAGATTGTCTCAGTTGTCACACCATGATTCAGTTAGTAAACAATCCATTAGAAATAGAATAATCAGCATGTTCCTGGGTCCCAGGGCTGTGTTTGAGATAGCGACTCTGGACGTCCACTTTAATCAGCATGTTCCTGGGTCCCAGGGCTGTGTTTGAGATAGCGACTCTGGACGTCCACTTTAATCAGCATGTTCCTGGGTCCCAGGGCTGTGTTTGAGATAGCGACTCTGGACGTCCACTGTGATCCCTGCAGCACGTATCCTGTATCCAACACTTTTGTGCACCTCTCAGCTGGAATAAACAAAGGATTATTGTTACTATAGTAACAGTGTTTAACTGATAGCAAGACAACATACACTGATCTTCCTGATACATTGTATCATGCATCACTAGCTGTCCTGCGGGTGAGAAGCCTCTGTACTGCAATCAGCTATGGTGACAAATATGGCTGCCCGAATAAACATCTTGTGGAATCTTGTGGTTCCTCAGATTTTCCTTACCTGTAAAGCATCTTGGAAATCATACTGTTGTTCAACTAACATAAATAAAAACAGAAAATTAGAAAACTATTATTATTGAAAAGGTTGTGCAATGTCTAGCTTTTCATGTGTAGACTTTGACACAACTCTGAATACTAAAAGATCGACCATGAAAAAGAGGAACTATCAAGCAATGTTAAACTCTAAAAAAATCATTTCCAATATTCTTTGTTGGTATAGAAAGTCTTGGGAGTCATGAGATTGTACCAGATGTGTGTTCAGGCCACTATATCTATCATCACAGCTAATTGTAGCACAGAGTCGCCTCACTTCTAGATCAGCTAGTGATGTGTGATAATCATTGTCAGGGAGATCAGTGTATGCTATCTTGCTGTCAGTTATGCATCATTACCATAGCAAATATAATTGTTTGTTCATTCCAGCCGAGAGGTGCACAAAAATGTGTGATAGAAGTTATGTGTTGCTGTTACTGTGCATGCTGAGTCACTTTCTTAAATGCAGGCCTGTGGTTCAAGAATGGATTAATCTATTTCATATTAATTCTTATGGGGAAAATTGTTTCAGTTTTACAAGCAGCCTTCAGGAATAAATGAAGTTTGGCAACCGAGATTCCACTGCTTGTGTTGCCATACAAGCTTTAGGATAGTGAATAGGCAAAGAAATATGAAAAGAGTGAAAGCAATATCAGAGATAAAATGAATAGTTACAGAATGGCAAGTTATGTGTACCTTAAGTGCTGGAAGCTTGCACTGGTTGTCATTATTCAGCATAAAGAAAGAATCCTGACTGGACAGTGGGCTGGAAAGCTTGGGCATTCATAACTATGAATGGGACATATTCTGAGGGAAACATGTAATCACAGTCTATGGAAAAGGCAAATTTCACATAAAACCACTGTCATGGCATGTCAGGGTTTTCCGCAGAGCTACATGTTAAAATACTTTACACTTCTGTTGATTGGCAGGAGGTGTGGGAAGTGATTATGAACAGTAGCATTCTGTATAAGTTCTCTAGTCTTAATTTTTGGTTATCCTGGGACTCTTTTCCTATATGCCTATGCCCTTTTATTTTTCTCTTACTTTTCTTTCATAAAATCCAACATTGTCGTACTTCTGTTAAGGTCACCCTCTCATAATATAAGGTACAGTTTCCCATAGTCATAAACATTTAGTCATTTCATAAGTGGATATTCAAAATATTTTTCTGCTGCTGTTTAAGGTAAGATGTGTGAATAGTTTTATAATGTGATTCTTCATCTTAAAGACTATACCTATATATGTTTACCTGTTAAATATTTTGACTGGCTTATTCTGAAATTTGCAACCAATTTAAGATAACAGCATTGGGTGTTGTGTGCTACATATGTATATTTGATTATGATTAAGGTGTGGAGAAGCAGACAGGAATATGTAACTGTGAATAAGTTTGTGGAAGAGAATAGACTGGCTAGAGAAAAGCATAAAACTTAGTTCATGGCCATCCTGACCAAAGTAACTGTACTTGTGATTCTGGACAAGTATAAACTGGCCAGACATATGCATGAAACTTGGTTCATGGCTAGCCTGACCAAAGCACCCTGATGGCCATGACAGTGTGGCCTCTCACACTCTCATATTCAATTCTGAGCAGGTCTTTCTGCAAATCTTCCAGCATGTCACTCCACTCTTGTGTGCAGAGGTCAAGTGTATGGAGATTTCATTCTCACCATGTCCACTTCCCTGGCCAGCTGTTAACATGGTGAAAGTAAATATCACCTTGTACAATCCAGTGTCTACATGAATGTATAGGAAGGTTATTTGTTGCTTTGCCTGTATTGTGGTATGTACAAGTATATGCAGGGTTTGGGTGCAGGCTATGCAAATAGACACAGCTGGCCTGGTTTTGTGCTGGTGATGGTTTTTCTGCATTAAGCATACACATATTATTCATAACTTGCATCTAGAATTTTTAGATCCATCTCTTTTGAAACTAAGGGTTGTGTTGATCAAATTCATGTGTGTTTGTGTTTGTGTGTTATTTTATTTGATGCCAATTAAGATAAAAAAACTAAGAAAATATGTTGGAAATCCAAATTACATAGGTTATTAAGATAAGTTCAGGTGAGAAGTAAATTTTATTATGAAATGAAAAAAAGATAATGACAGTTCTTGATTAAATTAGTAATGACAAGTGGAAAAGTCAGTGAATTGAATGACAAGAAAATTGACTGCTGGGTGGTGATCCTTCCCTCCCATATTCTCTCTCTCTCTCTCTCTCTCTCTCTCTCTCTCTCTCTCTCAGATGTCTGTGATTGTTTCAAATTACTTGTGTATGGGTTTTCTTTCCATCTGTTGGCCATAGTGAAAAGGAAAAGAGTGTAGTGTCTTTACATTCAATGGCTGTATAAAATGTTTTTAACATTTTGTGTAAAGGGCTTTACCCAAGTACTTAGAAATTTTGTATCTGAATTTTTATAGTTTCAGAAATGCTTTGCCGTATAATGTTTCAGTAATGATCTGTGTTTAAATGTTTTTTAATTCATTTTGATGTCACAGGAAAACTATGTTATTCTTAGTTGATTTGAGAAGCAATAATAAGTATGTAGTTTTTACGTGTAGGTATTCTTTAAGTTTAAATGAATTGTAGCATTTCAATTCGTGTTTTGCAAGAACTGGAAGGAAAGGAGGGATGGGATGATGAGAACATCATAGTGAAAAAGTCAAGTTTAGTTAAAAGAAGCACTTTCATTTTTGATCTGTTGATATTTACATGTTCAGTGAAGGTAGCGAGAGCAAGATGTCTCGTCTAAGTTTGTACATACTCAAAAAAGATTCATGATTTTGTGACAGATAGCTTTGGTGGATGAGAGTAGACAAGGGAGCCACACTGTGTGGTTCAGAATAGCTTAGGATAATTTTGAGTTGGCACCCAAAGTGAATGATTCAGTGGTCACCCCAACAAGCTTGGTGGGCTGAGCTTGAAGATTTGAACTCTTCATTATCCTCATAGTTGTAGAGTTGTTTTTATCAGCATCTTTAAATAATATTTGGAAACTGCAGATTCATATACAGGTATGTAAGTACAGTATTCTAAAAAAAAAGATATGTAGGTAGAGTTTGTGTCAACAAAATTTGCCAGGGATGACCTGTGGCTTGTAAGATTCTTCTTTGAAAAAGCATATCTTGGGTCGTCATCTCTGGCCAGTGTGTAGTGATGATGGTAGTTTGGTAATCTCATTTTCCTGTGGGGAATCTTCGTGCATTCTGCACACCTTGGCTGGGCACCACACGTAGTCGGTGGTCGGCCTCCTCTTCTGTAAAGTGTGTGGATGTTTCTGCCACCGGCCTGCGTCGCCGGCCACCCTGCTGCCTACCTCGGCCCCTTGCCCTTATCCTCTTCCTGCCTGTGGGGGTTGTGGATGCTGTGGGGGCTGTAGGAGAGTCTGCCTGTGGTGGTGGGGTGGTGGTGGTGGTGGTAGTGGTGGTGGTGGTGGTGGTGGTGGAGGAGACAGCTGAAGATTCAGAGTCTTGCTGTCCCTTGGAAGCACTGAGCTTTGCAGCCAGTGAAGCCTTGAGGTCTGGATGGTCATTTAACAACTCCTCAATGGTGATGGGGCGGATGTTGGGCTTATTGGCTGACACCACCACTACCCCCATCACCGCCAGCACCACCAAAACGGCCTGAAATGGCAAACATCAAAACATTATCACTCAAGCAAGGTTCTGTTTGGTCAGACTGTCACCTTTTGGCAGAAAACCCTAGGTGATTCACATGTGTAATAAAATAGGAGAAAAATCGGTCCTGTTTGGTAATGCTTACAAATTTTCTCTCTCTCTCTCTCTCTCTCTCTCTCTCTCTCTCTCTCTCTCTCTCTCTCTCTCTCTCTCTCTCTCGGCCTGGTTGAGAAACCACTAATCCGAGCTGAGGAAGGAATGGGGTGTTGCTAAGAGTGATGTGGCGCGGCGAGTTTTTGAGAGGGCAAGGGGTCTTGACCCTTGACACCACTACCACCACCACCATCACCATCACTATTACTACTACTACTACTACTACTACTATTCCCCTTCCAGTGGGGTATTAATCTGATACTCATAGAAGTATTAGACAGGTATGGTGCAGGTGTCAGTGGTTGTGTGCTGTGTATAGTGAGTGTTTATGTTTCTGACAATCTATAGTGATAGTGGTGGTGATGGTGGTGGTGGAGAAACGGTGAGGTCACTCTTCACTTTCACTCCTGCAGTCGTGTTCAGTTCTCTCCTCCTCCTCCTCCTCCTCCTCCTCCCAGCCTTACGTTCTTGCTCACTCCTGCTCTCCGTACCACACCTCTCCCCCCCTCAGTGTACGGGGATAGGGAGGAGGAGAGGGGGAAGAAGGCCAGTCTTTGTTATGTCATCACATCAGACCTTTTATCTGACACAGTTAGGCCGCCGACCTT
>CM035195.1:3515973-3559173 GCA_020233015.1 Callinectes sapidus | reverse complement strand
AGGGGTTGGAAGAAGGGAACGGAGTGGTCGGCTTTTTGTTTTATCCCTGGAGGAGGAGGTGGAGGTGGAAGAGGAGGGGCGACAGCTGTGGTGGTTGGCCTTGGGAACCTCTCGCCCCGGCCCCTGACACACTAGTATTATTCATTTCCTTTTGATTTCTTCCCATATTTTCTCGTTGAGTGATTATTTTTCACTTGGGATCCTGGTAGGGGCTTTCTTTTCTTGTTTTGATTTTTTTTTTAAGTCTTCTTCTATCATGTTTTGTATACTGTATGTTGCTTCTTTTTTCTTCCCGATCCATTAAATGAAGGCGTTTATCTATATTCTTGATTTTATACGTTCGACATACTTTCTTCATTTCCTACTTCAATTAATTCACCTCTTTGTCTTCCACGGTTGATAAGACTTCGTTGCTGCTGTTGTTCCTGTTGTTCCAATGAAGGTAGAGACGTCCCGTTACGGAGTGCATTGTAGTTATGTAATTGATGTCTAAATAATCCTGTCTTTCGTATGTGGTATCTCCCTTCCGTTACTCCGCTGTGATTCATTATAGCTACTGTTATTCCCCTTCTTATAAGAGAAGAAAAGGTCAAGAAGGCGTCCTGTTATCTTTCACGTTGACCAAGAATACGTTGGCAGTTGTACCTCGTGAAAAGACAAACAGGAAGGGATTCTGATGGATACGAACACTTTCAAGTACTCGTAACCCAGCTGAGTGGTGTTACTGTTACGCTTCGAGCTGTGAAGGTTTCGTGGAAGCGGTGAATGTGTGTGTGTGTGTGTGTGTGTGTGTGTGTGTGTGTGTGTGTGTGTGTATCCCTGTGGCCATCTTACATACGTCATACTTAGGTAATCAAAACCGCACACTGACTGAACATGGTAAAAAAGTCACGCGGGTTTGATTCAGTTCCCGAAGTTCTTAAATTAGAAGTTTCCCTCAGTGAATGTCATCTACTTTTTTTTTCTTCTCCACCACCACCACCACCACCTTTGTTCCATTGTCACCCCATGCGCTACATTCACGTCTCTGGTTTTGCTTCAAGTACACGAGAGAGCGAGGACAAGGATAGGTTAGGGCTCACTAGATTTGTTTCCTCATGTAGACATTTTGAAACGCCTCTATGATACGTCTAACTACTTTTAATTATTACTGTCTTGGTCCTTATGCATCACCTCTTAAATTTGTGTCTTTTTCGTGTAGGCTTTCGTTTCCAGTGTCCTGTAAGGTTGGAAGGTCACGAGATTGTAAGGAAATCAAGGGAAAGGGAGAAAAAAATGGGCGTGGTCTGCTTCTCCCTCTTCTTGATCCCCTCCCCACTCCTCACTTCTTCCTTACCTTGCGCACCACTCGGCAACCGATTTTTTTTTTTTTTTACCCGTCTCGTTCTTGTATTCAACCTTGAACTTTTTATTTTCGGGTTATTGGTTGAGTCAAATGTTGGAAGTGCATTGCTTGTCTCGCCTTGCTCTTCTTGTTTTGTCAGTTTTAATAATTTTTTTTCGTAGACGACATTGTTAAGGGCTTTTCATGTGTTGTGTGTGTGTGTGGTGGGGGGAGGGGGAGGTTCAACTAATTAATTTGTTATTTCACTCGCCTCATTTCGCAATTTGACCTCCTTTCACCTCGTATCCCTTCCATATCCTCACTTCACGCCCCCTCATCTCATTTAACCACAAGTATCACCTCATCTTTACCTTACCTCACCTCACTTCATCTCCTCTCCCTTCCTTACCCTACATCACATTATCAAACCCTATTAATCTCTTGCCCCGTGTCATTTCCTCCATATCTTCCTTCATTTCACTCAATTTCTTATCTCATCACATCTCTTTCCCACTCTTCACCTCGCTCAACTGTTTCCTTCTTCCCTCAGTCTGCACAGCGGTATCATTCAGCTATGGGACTACCGAATGTGTACGCTGGTGGATAAATTTGACGAACATGAGGGTCCCGTGCGAGCTGTCTGCTTCCACCAGCAACAGCCGCTCTTCGTGTCCGGCGGCGACGACTACAAGATCAAGGTAAGGGCATGGGTGTGTGTGTGTGTGTGTGTGTGTGTGTGGAGGCTGTGGGTGTGCCCCTCATCGTCACCTTACCCATCCTGCTGCTCCTCCTCTTGTTCCCCAGATCCGGCATACGTGTTGATACTGGTAGTCTGCCACCACACCCTTTCTCCCTATGTGCCTTCTACTACTACTACTACCACTACTGTGATGCGATTGTTATAATCATCATTATCACCATAGCTTTACTACCACTGACCACAAAACACTAGAAAAGAACAATACTACTATAATTACTACAATCTTTTATGTACCGCACACTTCAAGCCAAGTACTGTTTGCCACACCCATCACTGCTTATGTACCCAAGCCTTCCCACCCAGTTTAACCTCTGACCCTCCTCCCCAAAGCCCTGTTCTTGAAGTTAGATTTGTCATACCTATGATGAAGACTTTTATGGAAGACGGGGAAGCTGGTCAAGGACAACATAAGACCATAAATAAAGGCTTAATAATTTGCCAGTCCCCTTGTAGGTCCAAAAGAGTTAGCCAAAAGACGGATAAATGTCTTGAAACCTTCCTCTTAAGTCTTTCAATACCAGGAATAATTTTTATCCCAAGTTTTGGGTATGACAACACAGTTTTATTGACATTGTGATGGGTTTATTGGGTTCAGAAGATTAATGGCCAGAGTCTGTACTATTGTAATCCCTAGTTCAGTTTCTGAAGACCCAATAGTAAGCAGAATTGATATGAAAATGTGTCTGGTACTGAAGAGGTATAATAAAGTCAAGTTATTGGAAATTGGAAATGCAGAAGTAGATAGGGAGTTCCAGAATAATTCCTTCCACACAGCCTTGAAATGGTTAGCCTTCACACGCCTTACAGTGTTTGTACTCATGCTGTTCATCTGCTTGCCAAATAGGTGATGGAGTTGCCAGCTAGATTACAACCACAAATTATATAAATGATAATTAGTGTAATTATTGAATAGTGGTGATTGATATGGTAATTCAGAAACATTGTTTTTAGTTTAAGGGTTTTTTTCTGCCTCATAAAGGGTTGAATGTTTAAGGGTTTTTTTCTGCCTCATAAAGGGTTGAATGATTTGTGAATCTCTGTTTTTATTTTTATTTTTTAGATTCCTTGGCAGTCTCTTCCTTGGTGTTCCCTCTTGTCATTATCTTTTCACACACACTACCATGATGATTCAAAAGGAGTGTAGGAATTTTTATCTGGATGTTTCAGTTGGTCCTATTATTTATCATCAGGTTTGGAACTATAGATTTCTCTCACATTTTTTGCCTTCTCTTTGTCCTGCTCCACACAGTTTTGATACTTTAGGAATGTAAATATTTACCTGTGAATTTCTTTTGGTTTTCTCACTATTATTTATTGTCCTCAGGTATGGAACTACAAACTACGACGATGTCTCTTCACTCTGCTGGGCCATCTGGACTACATTCGTACCACCGAGTTCCACCAGGCAAGTCTCACTGTCCCTCGCCATCACCACCGCATTAGTCTTCCCTTCCATCACTTGTAACATACCAGTCTCCTTTTTGTTTGACTCTTCCCCACACAACAAGTTCTCCGTGTGTTATAGTTTCTGTTCCATAACTTTTTCATGTGTAGAATATTGTTTGTGTATTTGATGAGGCAGGGTTATCTGAGTGGATATTAGGTTACTAGAAGGATGAACTGATTGAATTGGATACACCACAAGAATAAGCAGCAAAGACTAATTCCTGCTTACTTGTTTAATTTAGGAGTACCCATGGATCCTCTCGGCCTCGGATGACCAGACCATCCGCATTTGGAACTGGCAGAGTCGATCATGTGTCTCCATCCTGACGGGCCACAACCACTATGTTATGTGTGCCTGCTTCCACCCCTCCCAAGACCTCATTGTGTCAGCCTCTTTGGATCTGACAGTTCGGGTGTGGGACATCTCAGGTATTCCCGGCAAACCTGGAGGTAGGCACTGCTCTAGCTGGTATCCGGGACCTGTACAGTACCAGGTATCCTCTCTCTCTCTCTCTCTCTCTCTCTCTCTCTCTCTCTCTCTCTCTCTCTCTCTCTCTCTCTCTCTCTCTCTCTCTCTCTGCTTCAGGTTATGGTTTTTGTCTTTACTTTTCTTTGGCTCTCCCTCATTTCTCTTTATTTCCCTGCTTTCCATCTTTCCTTATGCATTCTCTTGCTACACTCACTTGCTCACTCATTCATACCATAACAAACAGCATGTTTGGTTTTGGACTTCAGGATTTAGGAAAATCTTTTTGATTTCAAGTTGATGTAACTAAATTCTTATATTACTGAATTTTCAGATTATGAATACAGTGCTCCAATGTGCCACACAGATCTACTACACTGTAAAACAGTGACTCAGTATAAAGACAGGCTAAAAGCTTTCAAAGCAGAAGAGAATGGTTTTACTCGTAGTATAACCTGTTCTTTGAGATGAGCTATTTTTCATAATTTGTTGACCAAATTGGATGGTAAAGAAAAGTGGTTTAAATCAGCACTGGAACTTGTTTTTTTTTCTTTTTTTATTTAGGAAGAAGCTGGCCAAGATAATAAAAAAGATAGATAAGATAACAAAAAAGATGGAGCTATTTTTTTTATCTTGAATAGACTGGAACAGAGGGATCCATTTCATCAATGGACTAGCACCAGCTTGGGAAGCAAAAGTGAAAGAAATAGATGGATAAACAAGTCCTGAGTGCATGAGAGGGTGTTGTGGGAATGAATTGAAGGGCATCATTAACTAATACTTCCATAATTAATGCATGGGATGGCAGTGGGAAACCTTGCCAGCTTGCTAGTGAAGAAAATGTTTCAATAACCATTAATAATGCAAATGCAATTTATTTTAATATTACATCAGGAATGAACATGGTCATCATAGAGCACACTGGCTCTCATAAACCTTTGCTAGTTACAGGCACATCGTCATTGAATATTAGATGCTTACTGAGAGAATTGCACTTCTATCCATCACTTTTGATGTGCACGTCCCTCACACCATTTTGTCATTCTATGAATAGTCTACCCACTGCCTGCACAATTTGGTGGCTCTTAAGTGAGTTGGCTAAGCACCAACCACCTTTGTCTCTATATGGAGAGAATCTTTATGTACTACATGCTTCATAGTGGCTGCCCTGTGTTGTGATCTACTAAGGTCTGTTGTCTTGTGTTCATCTATAAGTGGTACTGCTTTGTAGCACAGGCCTTGTGTAGTGCTGCAGTGAAAAAAAGTGTTTTTGACAACTAATTACATATAAACATTCAGAAATTGCTGCAATTTTTGATAAATCATAACATCTTTAAATCTTAAAAAATCAATATTTGATCTCATCAAGCCAAAGTCTAATTGAGTTCACAATTGATGTGAATAAGAGTTGCAGTTTATATGTATGCATGTGATTTCATTAAGAGAAAAAGATGTACGAGTGTGAATGGTTGTGTATGTGAGTGTGTGTGTGTGCTGTGTTGAGACGTGTGTATCCATTTGCCTGTCTTAAGTTTTCTCATGAATACTGTCTGTGGAAGTTGTCATTCATACCACAAAGGCATAAAACAGACAGTCTTAAGTAGATGAAAGTGAATGAAGTAACCAGGAAAATTTCACTTTCCTGCTTTGGCTTGTCACTGGTGTTACGAAACCAGTGGCCAGGTAGTGGTATTAGCAGTGCCAAGGGCAGACTCATCATAGCTCGTTTCAATCCACTGATTGGAGTGAACAAAGAAATACGTACCAGATTGTAATCGTCTCTAATGTATTTTCCTATTTACTCTTTATTTTAATCTAAAATATGCTTGACTCTCCTTGAATTTTTTAACACAATACAAATAACAGATTGAAAAATAGGTTCTTCACTAATAAAACCACAACTGAATTGAGTGAGCTCTGAGTGACTTCATTCTTGATCTGCCCCTAGTTCTTTTAATGGGTGCCTTGCTGTACAGGTCACCCACCTCAGGGTGTAGTAGACTGGTGATGAAGCTTTTCATTAATCTCTTGAGTCTTGGTGGTGCAGAGTCTGGGGGCAAAGTTCCCTCCACTTAGTAGGGGAAGAGGAAGTGTCAGTGGTGGTGGGTGAGGAAGCCAGTCACTACGGGTACCAGCGTGAGTAGTGCCTCTGCTGCAAGTCTGGATTTTCTCCTGTTTGTTTCTGATTAATGTGTGTCTGCTTCTTATTTCTTGATTATTTTGGTGTGTGCATTAATGTGCATGTAAAAGTTACTAAAATGTAATTGTGTGGTGTTTATTTGCATGAAAATGTTTTTTTTTTCTTTTATGTGTCTTGTCTATTGGACTTGTCTTTTTCCAAGGTATTTGGAGTCTGCCAAGAATATTTTGAAGCCAGTGTCTAAAGAAGTCATATGCTATGAAATTACAAATATTACCTCTGGTGAACCATATTCTTTTCTGTATTAATTGAATATAATGTCGATATTCCTGGCAGAAATTGTTTATGCTGACTGGTGTTGCATGATGGTTGTAGTGTAAATTTTTTAGTGCTTTTGTGGCGTTGATCTTGGAAAGGCTTAGTTTTTAGTTGTTAAGTCTTCAGTGTTGAAGCCTGACTATCCCTATTTTTGAAGTCTTATGTTTGTGCAGTTTATAGCTAATCTTTTTTGTTGCAATACAATATTTTTTCCTCATTTCAAATTCAGATTCCATATATATCCTTTTGTTCTTGGATGATGAAGTATGTATCCCTATTATATTTTTGTATGTTTATTGTTAATACAATTTTGAATGTTGATACTGTTGACAGGTATAGAACTGTTCTGCAAGAACTAGAGGTGGTCTGAGAGTCTAACATTTCAATTGGTATAATTTGTGTGGTGTATTCATACATAAATGATCCTGGACACTGAAAATTCAAAAGGTTGGGATATATGTTGTGGAATTGAGTTGGCTGAGAGATGTCTGTTGGAAAAGATTATGCATTCTGAATATGAGTGTGTATAAAATGCCAGGCTTGTCTTAAGGGATAAATTGTGCTCTGAGGTTGTAAATCACTTATCTCTTGTGTAACCCTCACTAAATAGATTTAGAAGCTTGATAGTTAACCACTTTTGTTGGATACATAAAATTTCTCCCAATATTTTACATTATGCTCAAAAAAGTATCTGGGACTGTGTGAAGAGCCGCAATGGTTAGCGTTTGCTGCATTCATCATTCATTACTTCAAAGCATCCCATTTAAGAATGATATATTAAGGTATGCAGCAAGTCACTGTAGTTAGAAATATCAAAGTAGAAATAAAGATGAGCTACATTTACAATGGCAACTTTATAATCACTTTAAAAGCATTTGTATTTTGGAGGGTTTTTCATTTGTTATATATATATATATATATATATATATATATATATATATATATATATATATATATATATATATATATATATATATACACACACACACACACACACACACACACACACACACACACACACACTCTTATGCATGTGGTTTTGTTGATTGATTCATAAGTCAACGACATATTGAAATATCTGAGAATGATTCACCAGTTGCTTTTTTACAACAGTGTTTCTTTGTGTGGCAGGCTTTCTGATGTATCTATAATATTATTGAGATGATTTGGCTTCACAGTAATTGCTTTTACTGTTGCAGGATTTATGAGCCAACAGGGCAAATTTCTGCAAAGATGTGAATGTCATATTGGCCAGGCTTCACCTAATCCAGTTAGTATTGATAGCAGGTGTGATGTTGAAGTTTGAAACAAACTTGCTGTTACAGGACTACGCAAGAAGAATGTCTCTCCTGGCATGGGTGGGTTGGTGGGTGGAGATGACCACCATACCCGAAATCCAGAGCTGTTCAGCACAGGAGATGCTACTGTACGTCACGTGCTGGAGGGCCATGACCGTGGTGTCAACTGGGCTGCCTTCCATCCCACCCTGCCTCTTATCATATCAGGCTCAGATGACAGGCAGGTCAAGTTGTGGAGGATGAATGAGAGTAAGGTGAGTTTTCCCTCATAGAATCTAACTGTGATGAGTTACAGTGAAGAGTGTTCTTAGTTCAGTATAGAAATATTCATAAAAGTAATTACTATTCATCATGATTGAATTATACAAAGATTATACAAAAGTGTCTGAGTAAAATGAAAGTTAACTCTGTCATCTGTGCTGGTCCTTGTGATGTATGGGTGGCAAACTTACAAATATGAATTGTTTTTGCAGGCCTGGGAGGTGGATTCCTGCCGTGGCCACTACAACAATGTGTCCTGCGTCATGTTTCATCCAAGACAAGAGCTGATCCTCTCCAACTCTGAGGACAAATCCATCAGGGTGTGGGACATGGCCAAGCGGATCTGCCTCGACACCTTCCGCCGTGAGCATGACCGTTTCTGGGTGCTGGCCGCCCACCCCACCTTGAACCTCTTTGCTGCTGGCCATGACAGTGGAATGATCATCTTCAAGGTATGAGAGTTGTGGCATGTGTTTTTCACTTGCAGCTGCTGTCTATACTGAGTCTGATTTATATGATTCAAGATGTTAGTTTTTTTTCTTATTTCTTGTCATGGGAAAAATACAAAGTTAAAGATTCTGGTTCAGGTTAAATTTAGTTTTGTATGGGTTTAGTAGACTCTGAATACTTCTGTATGCATGCACAGTGGTTTATTCTCTCTCTCTCTCTCTCACTACAAAATGCTGTCTGTCTTGGTGTAGTTGGAGCGTGAGAGGCCAGCTTATGCCCAGCACGGCAACCTCCTGTACTACGTGAAGGAACGCTTCCTCCGCCGTCTGGACCTCACCAAAAACAAGTGAGGAATTATATGGACATTATTTTAGCTGCCTACTTTATACTTTGCTTATCTATTCAGCAGATTATGTTTAGAAATGCGTAATTTGCTAGTACACACAAAATTACATGAACTTAGCTATACATACATTCTTCAATCAAAAATATGAAAAAGAAAAAAGCCCTTTAATTTTCTATCTAATTTTTGAGGATTGACATTCAATGGGCTTTTTTTCACCACCTTTTATTTTACCCTTGGCTAGACTAGCTCTCTCCTTATATATAAAAAAGACTGGAATATTGTTAAGGAAATAATTACTTTTATACAGTGAGTAGCATAGTATTAAAGTGAGCTTAACTGCTGGAAGTATTTGGTCAGCTGTACTATTGGTCTGTTACGAATTAAAAAATGAATAGATAAGAAAACCGGAACATTGGTGTTGTCCTCAGGGATGTGGCAGTGATGCAGCTGCGTGCAGGCTCTCGCTCCCTTGTCTACAGTATGTCCTTCAATCCAGCTGAGCATGCTGTCCTGCTCAATACCCGCACCCACAACCTGGACAACAGCACTTATGATCTTTATCAGGTATGGTCACTCTTTTCTTCCCTGCATCCTAAGATCCAGTGCATCATTTCTAGAGTTCCAAATACTACATAGAATCCCTGCTTAGATTTCCAGATACTTTTATTTCCTCCTTAATTTGTTGAAATGAGGAGTGTGTGGTTTTGCCATTTTTTGTAGTCCTTTAGTGTTATTTGGAATGTACAGTGAGCTGTTATTTCAGATCCCCAAAGATTCAGACCCACAAAATCCAGACACCCCTGACTGCAAGCGCTCAGCTGGTCTTACTGCTGTCTGGGTGGCCAGAAACAGGTTTGCTGTCATGGACAAAAGCCACCAAGTGAGTGTGAACCATTTCCAGTAAGTTGTTGGTTAAATAGTTTAAGTGGTCTTTTGTTGGGCAATCTTCATTTCAGCATTAGCATATTTTCAATGAACAATTATCTTTGACATATAGTAATATGTTGTCCTCATGTGTAAGCTTGGTACTAATCAGTGTGATTCTCTGTGGTGTGGTATATCAGCTGGTGATTAAGAACATGCAGAATGAGGTGACCAAGAAGGTAACAACACAGCCATGTGATGAAATCTTCTATGCTGGTACTGGTATGCTACTGCTGCGAGACAGTGATGGGGTCTCACTCTTTGATGTTCAGCAGAAGAGGTCAGTTTATTTTCATTTCCAGCCATACATTTGTTTATAGGTTTTGTTACAAAATAATTTTGCATAGGAAGTAGATTTACTTTTAAGTTAAACAAGTTTAGTGCCCAACTGGAAATCATTAGACAGTTTTATGATGTATTGATATTTTTTTACTTAGCGATAAAAAAAAAAGTTAAGGGACTAGCAGCTGATACTGTAATTGTGTTGTGACATACAGGGTACTGGGGACTGCACGTATTACCAAGTGCCGCTATGTGGTGTGGTCTGGCAACATGACCACTGTTGCACTGTTATCCAAGCACACCATCCTCATCTGTAATCGCAAGCTGGAACGACTCTGCTCCATCACCGAGACTAACCGTGTCAAGTCTGGTTCCTGGGATGATAGTGGAGTGTTTGTGTACACAACCAGCAATCATATCAAGGTAACCTGTGCACTGGAGAGTGTGCTGCTTGTATTTGATATCTTATGGAAAGATATAGAAGGTTTTTCTGTTGTTTAACACTTCATCAGTTTCCTAAATCTTAAAAAACTCTAGTTTGACCCTTTTTCTTCATAAGGCTGTACAATTTCTCCTTTACAGTATGCCCTAACCAATGGTGACCATGGGATAATTCGCACTCTGGAGCTTCCTGTGTATGTGACACGTGTGTCTGGCAGCTCCGTGTACTGTCTGGACAGACAGGCTACACCTCGTGTCCTCACTATTGATCCTACAGAGTTCCGCTTCAAGTTGGCTCTAGTCCAGCGGAAGTATGATGAGGTAAGGTTCTATTTTTTACTCCTTTCACATCACTTTTCCTAACTGCAGAATGCCTTCAGTGCTCAAAATAACTACTCTGGCAGAGGTAAACCTACGGTTCACAAATATTCTTCTGAAGTTTTGTTGCCGAATTATCTTGTTTTACTGCCATATGATGTAATGTAATATTTTGCAAGATTTTCAATTGGATAATTGTGCTGATTTCTGTCTTGTCTCAGGTTCTGCAGATGGTGCGTGGAGCTAAGCTGGTGGGTCAGTCAATCATTGCCTACCTGCAGAAGAAGGGTTATCCTGAAGTGGCTCTCCACTTTGTGAAGGACGAACGAACAAGATTTCTCCTTGCTCTTGAATGTGGTAACATTGATGTGGCTTTGGATGCTGCCAAAGCCCTGGATGATAAGGGCTGCTGGGAGAAGCTAGCAGAACATGCTCTCCTTCATGGCAATCACCCAGTAAGTTGTTCAACCTTCTTGTATGAAGATTGACCTATTTCTATTCTCTAACTTTTCTATATTCTTTTTTATTAAAGTAAAATTAGTATTTAATTGTAATAAGTGTAATGCAGTCTTAAAGTGGAGAATGTGTACGTGGAGTGGTGTTGATGTGATTGTGTTACAGGTGGTGGAGTACTGCTACCAGCAAACCAAGAACTATGACAAGCTCTCTTTCCTGTATCTCATCACTGGGAACCTTGCCAAGCTGCGCCGCATGATGAAGATCAATGAGATTCGCAAGGATTACGAGGGTTGGTACACCAATGCCCTATACCTGGGTGATGTGCCAGAGAGGATTCGTGTCTTGAAGGCTTGTGGCAAAACATCCCTGGCTCTGCTGACAGCCACAACCCATGGCTTCACACAGGTCAGAATCACTCGTTACAGAATATTGAGGACTGAATGTAGCTATTAAATATTAGGAGGGGAGCCATGCAATTAGCAAGATGACAAGAGCAGTTAACATGAAAATAATGGTAGAAGATAGCATGAGATACAATACTCTGGTGGTTCTGGTGGTGAGAAGGTCAGAGAAAAATTGATAAAACTGAAAAGCTTTGATTCCATCCTATCTAGTAAATAATGTTTAACAACAATCATATGGTTCTCTTTTAATTAAAACTGTCACTTATTTTCATGGTGGGATAATGAAAGCATTTTTTGTATTACAGGAAGCAGAGTCACTGGCTGCCCATGTGGAAGAAGGAGTGATGTATGAGCCTCTTCCTAATGCACAGCTCCTTCAACCACCTGTCCCTGTTTACCCAAGTGACACAGCTTGGCCACTCCTCACTGTAGCTAAAGTGAGGGAATTGGTTCAACTTGATAGTTTGTTGATTCATCCATTCCCTGATATTATTAGCTTGCTGAATAATACATTCTATGACATTAGTTTGTTCATTCATCCATTATCATGTTGGTTCACTTCTACAGATTTGTGATAATTTAAATAGTTATTTTTCATTTCAGCTAACTTTAATAACTATTTATTAATTTTGCCAGATCATTTCATGTTATTTATGTTAACAATAAGCCATTAGTAAGACATTTTGCATCATGTACTAATTAAGTTGTATGTGCAGGGCTTCTTTGATAATGCTGTGAGCAGTGGGAAGAATGCTGCTACAGCTTCAGCTATGGCAATCTCTGTGGATGATGCTGGTGACATAGCTGGAGATGGATGGGGAGATGAAGATGAAGAAGAAGATGATGTGGATGTTGCTGTGGAAGGTGAGGATAAAATGAAATAATTTAAGAAATATTCTTATCGTGTATCTCACTAAAGCCTCATTCTCTCTAGAGACATTCTCTCTCCACCTGTCCTTGCAACTCTCTTGGGATGCAACATAAAGCGTTATTCCTTCTTACAAGAACCTCAGTTTCTTTTGCATACCCTCTTTACAAACTTTTTAGCTTGTCATCCTCTGTATGTCGAGCTCCACCATAATAGTGTCTTTGTATTGCAGGGGGTGAGGGTGAAGGTGGTGGCTGGGAGGTGGAGGATGACCTGGATCTGCCAGCTGAATTGGAGGGTGTCAGCACAGCTGGAGCTGTAGATGGTGAGGACGGTTACTTTGTACCACCACCGCGTGGCCATCCTCCCACCCACGGCTGGACGCAGCGCAGCCACCTTGCCCTTGATCATGTGCTGGCTGGGGCATTTGAGTCTGCTACACGTTTGTTGCATGACCAGGTTTGTTTTTCACATTTAAAAAATTTAATTATGAATATAGAAATGTGTATTCATTGTATTATTATCCAATATTCTTAGAATTTTGTATACTCAGTCATGTGATGTCTGCAGGTTGGGGTGGTGAACTTTGAGCCATACCGTTCTCTCTTCCTGTCGTCATTTGCTCATTGCCGCACAAGTTACCCTGGAGCTCCAGGACTGCCGTCACTCTTCTCTTACCCTGCTCGTAACTGGCGCACAGCCACGCACAAGGACCATCTTCCTGCCCTGGGTTTGAAGCTCTCAAGCCTCATGGATAGACTCAAAGTATGTCAAATTCTTTAATGTGTATACATTAATAGGAAAAAAGTTTTGTTTTAAATTAGTAAAACTTTTCAGTTGCATGTTTTTTCATTAGTGAAAAGTATTTTGAAACAAGAAAGGTGACGTGATTTCATTAATTCAAAACAGGAAGCATCTCAGCTTACAACTGCAGCCAAGTTCACAGAAGCTGTTGACAAGCTAAGAGGAATCCTGCTGGCCATACCATTGCTTGTTGTAGACACCAAACAAGAGGTAAGTGAAATCAACCTCACACAAGACAAGTATATTTGGCTCTGTCAAAATTCTTGTGTACAGGAAAATTGTTGTTACCTTTGTTACTTTCATTATTTAATTATTCATTTTTCTAAATTGTGTTGAACATGCATATCTGTAACAGGTATTTGCCTTTTTTGTTACAAATTCCATATGTGCATCAGGTGAGTGAAGCCCAAAACTTACTGCGAGTGTGTAAGGAGTATGTGGTGGGCATCAGCATGGAGCTCTACCGCAAGGGCTTAGGGAAGGCGACACCAGAGGAACAATGTCGGTCCCTGGAGTTGGCCGCATACTTCACCCACTGTGAGCTACAGCCAGGGCACCAGATCCTCACCCTGAGAACAGCTGTCAATCTGGCCTTCAAAATGAAGAATTATAAAATGGCAATGAGCTTTGGTCGTCGGCTTCTCAACTTAGGACCAAGACCTGAGATTGCCCAAAACATAAGAAAAGTGGTTCAGGTGAGTCCAATAGGAGCATGGTTGAAAATGAAAATAATGACTTAATGAAGAAAAGTATTTTTCATTTACTTTAATTTTTTAACTCGTATGATATCTTTGATTCATTAATTTTTTGGTTTGATTTGATATTTGTTCAATTTTTTTATGATATCTTTGATTCAATATTTTTTTGGTTTGATTTGATATTTGTTCAATTTTTTTTATACGTTTGAATATTTGTCTTGTAAAAGAAGGCAGTGATTCACTGGTGCCTGATTCGCTGCAGGACCTGAACAGGAGAAGCAGAGTTGGAGAGAGGGGGTATTCCCCCCCCCCCCTCTCTCTCTCTCTCTCTCTGCCCACAGTATGTCCCCCACAGTATGTAGATATATCCCACCATTCCAATATACACTAGCTGAATGAATTTTCCAATCACTAATTTATTTAAAAGTTATTTGGAACATTCATATCAGATAGTCAGTAGGATATGGTGGGACTTTTAAGTGCAAAATAACAATCCTAAAAATATCCCACTTCCATTTGATTTTCTCTTCACACAGTTCTTCAAAAATCAATTTGTTTATTTGTTTTTTAAAGGTTTGTGAGAAGAACCCAGTGGATGAGGTCTCCCTTCAGTATGATGAACACAATCCCTTCACTGTGTGTGCGTCCTCCTACGTACCCATCTACCGTGGCAAGCCTGAGGTGCAGTGTCCACTGTGTGGTGCCTCCTACTTGCCGGAACACCGTGGCATCACCTGCACCATCTGCACTGTGGCCCAAGTAGGAAAGGACTGTGTCGGCCTCAGAATATCTCCATTGCAGTTTCGGTAGATAGATGGGAGGCTCCTGCCAAATGGAAAGTGAATAGTCTTTATAGGTTTGCAATGATAGTCTTTAGCAGATATACTTGCATATTCCTGCCCTATATATGTGTATGTGTAGAACTAAGAAATTTGATGAGTTTAAGGTAATATATTATGTGGAATACAAAACTGCATTACTGGTCTTGATTAATCAACATTTTTCTGGTATGTCCCTTAGTGAAACATTTGTTTTCTTTGCTTGTTTGATAGTGGATATATTTTTAACTACTGTGTTTTATTGTTATGCTATATCATTGAATATTTATCAAGATAAAAATAAAAATGGAACCAAAGATTATTGTTTTCTTTATAAGACTTTTTTTTATGAAGAAGGGGGGCAGCCAAGGGCAACAAAAATAAAACAAAAAAGCCCAGTGTAGTGCCAGTCCCTGGAAAGTCCAGATTCATGAGCCAAAAGAATGAGATAAGTGTCTTGATACCTCTCTCTTGAAACAGTTCGTCATAGGCAGGTGGAAATACAGAAGCAGGGAGAGTTCCAGTTTACCAGAGAAAGGGATGAAAGACTGAGAATACTGGTTAACTTGCATTAGAGAGGTGGACAGTATAGGGATGAGAGGAAGAGGCAGACACCTGTGTTTCAGTGAGGAAAAGAAGATGAGGTTTAGTGGAAGAGAGGTGGTGTTCTAAAGATTGAAAATTAGATCGAAGACCGCGAATGTTGCAGAAGTTGATGGAGAAAAATGAGTGTGTGTGTGTGTGTGGGGGGGGGGGGAGGGGGCTGTCATGACATTTAGGGTCTATACCAGAAGAGCAGTCTGACCTGGGGAGATTTATGGTCCCCTCCCCAGAGGGTGACTCCAAGGCTGGTGTAGGAGTCGCCATATTTAGTTAAAATTTTGAGTGAAGGATGTGTGTGTAACTAGGTGCATGTAGTTTTGTGTGAAGGAAGGGGTTGTCTTTAGAGGGCAGGCTGTGACTACCCCCTTGTGTTATGAGACACAAAGGGAAACGTTCAGTGAGGTCACAACTGGTTTTGATGATAAGCTCACAGCACCCCCTGATCCAGTGCTTTAGACCTTCCTGGGAGTAATTATCGTTTTGGCAGGTGTCTACTGCCTCCTCCTTATGCAGGTGATTACTTTTTCTATATGCCTTGATTCCTTAATACAATCTTTCTACACATATTTTCATCCTGTGATCCTGGAACATATTTACACAAGTTATGATCCTATGAGACATTTTTTTCCAACTTCAATACCCTATGATACAATTTCACCTTTGCTATATATATATATACCATAGTTTTGCTAAGAAATGCATGATCTGTACAACCTTGCCTTTCCCTAAATCCTTTCTTCCTTCACACGATCTGATCCTCACAAGTTAAATCAATCGTTCAGCTACAACTCCCATAAACTTTTCCTGATACATCAAGCATGCTTATCTACACTTCTAATGTACCTTCATAATGACCATCTTCCTCATTTGGTGTATCCTCTCTTTGCCTCTATGCTATATAGGAGGTCACATGCCAACTCATCCCTTTCCTAAATCACACCCAAGGGGTATGTGAGAGTAATTTGGGGATACGTGACAAGAGCTAGATGTGTCCTCCACTAGAATCAGGGCACTAAGTGATTATACAATGATAGCAAGGAAACTCTTGGGAGACAATTATTTTTCCCTGATGGCAAATGGCTAACTTGTACTGAAGGACTTCAAATAGTACAGAAGATTAAAAAGATTGAGAGCCGTTGCATTAAGGGAATTTTTTAGCTGCAACACTTAAAGTTCAACACAAAAGTATATATACTCATTCTTCTTACATATAGTGAGAGAATGAAACTTCTTGAACCTGAGGAGAAGCTACCTCTTTCTGTCAGCCCTACCATGGTACTCTACAGCATATAAAGTATGAAAGGCATATATATATCATATGCAATGAGATAAAAAACATTTTGGAGATTATAACAGAAATCAATAGATGAATGGAAACAAGCTGTGAGAATAGTTCAGGCCCTACACCCCACAACTCTATTTACTATTCACTTAACAACTAGATAAAAAAAAAAGAACAAGGAAAAAGGGGAAGGGGAGTAAAACCATACTTAAGTCACCCAAAAGGAGGGAAGGAGCAGGATTACAGCACAGCATGACCTGCACATCATCCTGGTTGGTGAAAAGGGGAATCACAAACTGCATCAGCCTCACCTCTGTTCAGTTGGCTGTGGACTGCTGCATGTGTCCACTAGATCACCAAGCTGAAACAAAAACAAATGGTGGCTATCAGTTCAAGTACGCAACATGCAGCACCCGTACCTACTATTGCAAAGACTTGCAATATTAAAGAAAGACAACTATTATGTATCAATGGGATCTCCTGTCTCAAGTTTGCATTACGTGGAAAGACGTCTTATGGAATAAAGTGTTAACCTTCCACATAAAGTAAGACGTGTGAAAATGTATAACCTTGAAGTTATCATAGATTTCTAGGTCCATGGGATTTCATTTGAGTAATGGGAAAAAAAGCTTGTCAAGCTGCTAACAGACAGAAATACATGTAAGGTATGAAAAGAACTTGAATAAAGTTGAGGCAGTTTTTATTGTGTTTTTGCAATATCTGAAAATACTCATGGTTGCAGTGATGTCAATTCACCTACACAAACTAACATCAATAACAAAAAATTAACTGGCCTTAATTGTGCATGCCCATAGTAAATACAGTTCTACAAAAATATATTTGATGCAACACGACTCTTTAAACAAGTATTGTAACTGAGATCAATGAGTAAAATATTTATATTTTTCTTCTGGTTCACTATAGACAATGCCTAAATTTTGTATCTGATCCCAAAATTAACAACACACAACTACAAACTGTTATTAGTAATTTGGAAGCCTTCAAATTCCTGGGAAATGTTTTATATAGAATGTGGTTTATACCTTTCCTCTCAGAGAGGTGTAAAGTTCAGCAGCCATTGATGGCTAAAGATTTGATTGTTTGGTTCAGATATAGAATCATTGATTAAATGTAGCTCACCAAGATGCTTGTTTTCTCTGAATTAGACATTAAACACAAAACTAGTACAATTGCTGCTGTATATTTTCAATTACCGAGTAGTTGATTGATAAAACTTTACTCATAAGATAACAGGGTACAAATTAATTTTACTGATACAGCCTGTGGATTAATTTTGTTAGTGTCATCAACATTTTACCCACCCTCTTTTCTTGAAACACATTTCAACACGAAAATTATCCATGAAAGATAAAAAAACTTATAAATAAAAATCTTTACTTCAACTTTTAGTATTTCAAATAAGAAAGCAATAGCTACATGTGGCAAGACTCTCATAGACTTAGCTAATCTAATCCATTGTTTCTGAAAAGAAAATACAAGAAAAATCTTGAGCTAAATAATAAGGAACATTCATTAGGATATATTCTCTAAGCTTTGATACACATATCTGTTTTTGCATTTTCTCTTTATGAAGAAAACCCACAGAAGAATAAGAATAAGAATAAGAAGAAAATGCAATACAGAGACAACATAATAGTAGTAAGAACTAACACTGAGTGTCAGTTTTCTCATGATTAGAGACACTGCGGACTGCTACTGGTAAATGAGATATATTGATGGCACCATCATGTTCCAAAGCAGATGGACTCTGTGTATCAAGGTCACTTTGGATGGTCATTGAAAGAGACAATTTTGAACATTTCTGAGAAGTACTAAGTGATGACAGACTTGATTGGGTAGATAACAACAGTTTCCTGCTGAGTTTTGATGTGAGGTTGCCGAGTGGAGCCAGGCAGGTCTCCTTGGCACCTGGACAGCACCAGCAACAGCAATGATGAAGGACCTTCCCAATCTGATTCCCAAACTTGAAGATTAATGGAAACTTCTTTTTCAGGTGTTTACGTTTGCTTCTATTGGCAATGAAGATTATGAATAGAAAGAAGCCTTGCAACGTGTTCAGGGTATCTGTTACAGCCCTGTGGATGCAGAATGCATTTCATTAATAGTGATGTCATAAACAGCAAAACACACCATAATTTGTTACTAATCAAGAAAACATACTACAACAGGAAAACAAAAATAATATGTGATTACAGGAATATAAAACACATTATGTTATACAACTATCAATCGATGTACCAATTTGTCTCAGCACAACACCCATTCCTGAGAACTGTATTCAATAAATGGTCATGGTTGAAATCTCCATTTACTCCTGTCTCTGCATTCTCCTTCTATCCTTCTTCTCATATGCTCCAGAGCTCTGGGTTCTTATTTCATTGGAGGTTTTCACTTGTAATCACTACATCTTTTAGCTATTTGATCTTCCATTGTTATTTACGTGGCTTAATACTTTAAACATGTGTTTATGTTTACTTTGGCTTGAAGCAATGATAAAAAATCAATTCAAAACAAATGCTATTTCCACTTACCACAGTTCAAGAGGTGGAATGAACCAAGACAAAATTTCTGACACCCAGCACAACGACATCAACACCAGTAGAGAGAACTGTTGCTTGAAACTGGAATGAAACACAAATGCAGATAAAGACAATAAAAGTTTATTGATATTATAATGCTACTCTAACTCCACTCTCTAGATCTCAGTCTAATAAGAAGTAATAAATGTCACTGATGTCGGGATGTTCATGTTTGTATTTGAAAAAGGTCAGATGAAAAAAATGCTCCAACACATACTTTGACATGTAGTCACGTTTGCGGCGGATGTGTTCTTTTGGTATCTTATCACCGCTCTCTAAACTGTTTCTCCTCAGCTGGGTGATATGATTTTCAACTTTCTTGCAGGTCCAGTATGTATCAATAATAAAAGCAAAGTTGAGAGCAAGTAAGAAGGCAATGGGTCCATAGAAATATAAGAAGAGCCTTCCTGGATCTGAAAGTAAAACAAAAGAAGAGTTATACTACACATTTTTCTTTTATCCTAATATATGTTTAGACTATGAGTAACCTCAGTTTAAATTTAATGTTATCTGACACATTACCTTCGAAGAAACACCTGCTCCGTGCAAGGTGAGGCTTCAGCACCCCTGGCACACCTTCCGGGGCAAAGAAATGCATGCACACCGTCACGATCCTGAAAGATGTGATTGAGATACTAGTGATATTAAGACGAGAGAACCATTTTGATTAATCTGACAGATAATGAAAATTGTCGTCTACATTAACACGTTACTTGAATAATAAAAAAACAAGACCAAATTACTATTCACTACCGTTAGTTCCAACGATATTCTTACCCGATAGCAAGTGGCGTCCCGAAGGCGTAGAGCACGTAGATCCAGATGGGAATGACTGAGGCTGGACGGAACTTGTTGAGACTCCTGGAAGATGTGAGCCATGGGTTACTACACTCAAACTGAGTGGACTTCATTAATACATGATTGCACACTCTCTCTGATTGAAATGCTGGGGCAACAGAGAGAGAGAGAGAGAGAGAGAGAGAGAGAGAGCATAGGCAGCTGAAACTCACCTAATTTTCCTCCAAACCTCAAGACACATCACGTTCAGCCAGAAGAAAGTGGATAGGAAACTAAACTGAAGCAGAATTCCTGCAAGAAAATTACGTTTCTTGAAGAATCATATACAATAAAGCAAGTATAAAGTCACTCATCTCACACCAATGAAATGCGTCACCATTTCGGAACAGCACAGACAGGTTATTGTATGCAAAGAAATGCACAACACAACTCACCCATACTAAAACACATATTTTTCTCCCAATCCTTGCTGAACATATCTTGAGAGAACATTGTGGCGTAGGCCACCATGAGGGAGATGACGTGAAACAACTGATACCACCCGCCGCCACTCAGGAGCTCTGGAACCGCGCAGTAGCTGGCCACCGTTAGAAGCAAGGAAAGAAAGGAGATAATTTGAAGTATCGGGAATGCAACTTTTCTTATCCTCCGCCACAGTTTTGTTGGTTCTCTGATACACGCTATTGCCATGTCTTTAACTGTCCCCCGACCGTCACTAAACTTATCTAAACAATATTCCATCGCCGACAAAGTATCGCCATTTAAGTTATAACGACCCCTGCTGTCAATAGTGTGTTTTTTTACAACTGTTTGGAACTGGCATGCTGGCCTTCCATACACTACCCTATAATCGTTGGGAGGATAGGTAAAGACAGGCTTGAAGTTTGTGAAGTTGGAGGGAACACACCGATACAGCATTTGGCTCATTTCCTCGCCTTCTGGGCAACACTTCCGCACACATATATGTCCATTACATTTTTTACGTTGCAAGTCTGGGTGGGAATAACAAAAATTGACGTTGTAGGTTTCTGATCCGTCTGAGTTCACGTAGCCATCAACACAGAGTTTATGAGGGTAGGTGTAGTGATCCTTGACATGACCGTCAGCCGGGTGCCAGATGTGAACAAGTCCTGTTGGAACTGATAACAGATAGGACTGTTCCGGAGCTAACGGTACCGATATCAAAGGAATTGAGGTGCAGTTTAAGGGGTTATAGTGATTCTTAATTGCCGGGAAACGTATGGGTTCTTCCCTCAAGCCAACAGACATAGGAGGTGCAAGAATGGTGGGGGTAGTGGCACCCTGGCACACCCCGTCCTTCAGTGCCTGTCCGCTGGGGCAGCATATGGGTATCGAAGGTGGGGCAACACAGATCTTCATGTTCCAAGTCAAGTCGCTGCGCAGATCGGCGCAGTAATCGTTGACGCGGAGACCAGTCATGTCACCGGCATCCACGAGGACAACGTCACCGCGTTCCCGCAAGTAAAACTTCCCTTCGCCGTAAGTCATGAAGCGATGGTCCTTCTTCTGGCAGGTCACGTCATGCACAGCCACGCTCAAGTCAGCCACGGAAACCTGATAGAACATGAAAAGGAAAGGATCATATTCACTCATTCTTAGCTTTGGAGAATATGTACTTTTGAAGTAATGTTATCACAGGTAATATTCCATTACTATGATCAAACCAAGTTATTTTATGGGTGAAGATAGAGATCCAGTGAAGGAGGTTTATTATACAGAAGTGGGTCAGCGTGAAACATGACTGAACTATTGTTTGCTTACCCTAATGTCCTCGAAATCAATATCTTTACTGTCAATGTAGGCGTCGGAAAGGAAGCGCCGGCAGCTGTCAGGAGTTGGTTCTGGACAAGAGCACACCACCAACTGATCCACGCGCGTCGGCACCTTGCCGTCCTCGAGCGGTGGGTTCACCACAGTGGTCCTGGCGTGCTGCTCACCGCCAATGTGCGATGTGCTGACGAATTTCTGTGTTGTGATGTTTTTTGTAGTGGTAATGATGTCCTCTTGAGTGGTGGTGGTGGTGGTGATGACGCCCTCGGGTTCCTTGAGACCCTCGCCCACACACAGACAGCATGTCTGGCACAGTACGGCCAAGGCTATCACGGCAGAGCACCTCATCGTGGTATGTTGAGTGATTGTTGACGTTTGTCCTCTGTATAGAAGAAAGGGCTTAGGGTCTGATGGACTATCGCACACTTCTTAGAAATGTTTCTTCGTCCACTGGAACGTCTACACTAACCAGTCTTACTGAGAAAGAGGCAGTTCAGAGGCAACAAGTTCTTTACCACACACATGATGATTCTTGCATTTTTAGACGAAACAGGTTTACAGCATACCAATTATGCATATATATGTACGTAGATGGTGTCCAATGTTGCGCATGTACTTGACAAAGGTCAGCATGGGAGAGAGTTCAACACTATGTGCAAAGTTAAGTAGAAACCACACGCCACTAGTTTTGTAGCACCTTTCACTGCGCCAACAAGTGAGAAACTGAAACTGGTATTTGTTGCACACCTCGCAACTGACGCCGCAACTCATCCCAACCACTCCTCTCTCGCCTGTTGTCCTCCAAGCTCCGCCCATATTTGCTTCACTCTCTGTTTGTCTCCCTGGCGCAGCCACAGGTGAATAAAATGACATGTGTATAAATGATAACAGTGAATATCACAGATACCTGGGGGGCGCATTTCTGTTTGTTAAAAGGGCTCCATCAGAATAAAGAAAAAAAAAAAAAAAAAATACGGACGGTTTTACAGTAGTACGTATGCATAGAGATTGGAAAGAAGGTTGCGTGTACTCATCAAAAACCATCACCATCACCATCACCTCCACCTATTGCTACGATTACATGAGAGAGAGAGAGAAAGAGAGAGAGAGAGAGAGAGAGAGAGAGAGAGAGAGAGAGAGAGAGAGAGAGAGAGAGAGAGAGAGAGAGAGAGAGAGAGAGACCAATACATATAATGAAATACAATAAAAAAAAAAGAACTAAACTTGTATGTATAGCAAAATATGGAAATAATAGAAAAAATAACTGAACAAATTTTTTACAATCTTATTTCCGTCGACATTTGTACTTCTTTGAATGACTTTTCTAATAACCCCTCTCTCTTCTCTTTGCCTCGTTTGTGACGGTGACAGGTGACAGTAACAGGACTTCGACACACGTATAAGAAACACTATTCACCGGGTTCTTCAGGTTGTTGCAGTATGACCTACTCTATATGAACATGCATAGATAGACGTAAGGTGCAGGTCTGATGTAAGGCACCAAGGTAGCCATGGTTATCTTTATCAAAGTGAGTAGTAACAGGGATTCTTCAGTATGAGACTTTTCCTTAGACAAATTTCTAGTCTTAAAAGGTAAGGTAAAGTGGGGGGCTTACGCTGTATCAGCGCGTAGCTGCGGGCGCTCATCTCCCGTCTCCTTGGCCTTTGAGCCTGTGGTGGAATAATCCCTTACCCCGTGACATGGGGCCAGCATGAAATCCGGGTTTCCACAGTTTACCTTCCCTAGGTTGCCCTAGGTACCCATTTATCGACCAGTGAAGGATGAAAACCTGGGTGAGGTCCACGCCGTCCTCGTCCGGGATCGAACTCGGGCCCACGGATTCGTAGCCAGACGCGCTAGCCACTGCACCGTCTTAATCTCCCGAAATTGATGTTGTGCTTCAGCTATTATCTCGTCAGTGGTAAATTTGAAGCTGCTGATGAGATAATGGCTACAATACGAGACCAATTTTGGGAAGTCAGGATGGATTTTAGGACTAAAAATTCGTCTAAGAAAACTTCACTTACTTAAGAATCTCTGTTAATACGGGACATAAGTACTAGTTCTTTTTACGGGGCAGGGTATCGATTAGCACGGTGTGTATCCTATATTCCATCATAACACCTTAAAGTGAATCAATCCGCTGCTCTTATCGTCCCATATGATTTATTTTAATATACTACCTCCTGCCCTATTTCTCACATACAGGCTTTGTTCCCTTCCAACAATATTATAACATTAATGTGTATATTTTTAGTCTCATGGCTCCAAGCAAAATAAATCGTGTATTTATCAACTTACTCATCATCATCGGGTTTTCAAAGGGCTTGGATGCAAGTGAGAAGATTTTATTTCTTTGACACAGTCTGAAAATATTTATGGTTGTAGTAGCGACAATAATTATTTACATAAATTTTCATCATTATCACACAATCAAAACTGGCCTTCGTTATTTGTGTGTTCAGTAGGTAGTACATTTCTAAAAAATACATTTCATATAACCATATAACCTAACGTATAAAACAGCTACAGTAGCTGAGATCAATATACAACCTAAAATCATAAATAAACTTATTTGTTGTAGGTTCAGTATGTTGGTATGTATGATTCCATGCTCTAGGAAGCCCCTTTAACTATGGAATAACACGCTGGCTTGATTTTTCTTTTTAAACTTAGAGGTTTATTTATTGTTTGTACTTTATTTCAAGATTATTTCTTGAGCAAAATATTTCCTATCTTAGCGAATGTGTTAATTTGCTTTACAAAGCACACTAAGATTTACTGTTCCACACCTGTTACCTCATACTATATTAATAAACATAGAGCCATATTCTGTCAGTCACTTAATGTGCTATACCACACTGGTCATCTCCCAGTCACACATACACAATGAATCATTCGTGTAGGAGACATTCATTCACTCACTCATGCATAAGCCATCAATGATCGAGAACAGAGATGTGGTGAGTCCATTGCCTGCCATAACACCCACACCCAAGCAGTGGATAGAGAGCAAATTGCCGCGGGGGGCGGGGGAAGGGAATGAGAGATCTTAATACTTAATAATTAGCAGTTTGCTCAGGAAGATCACAGCAAAACTGAATTTATTCCCGTCATGTGCACATTCAGGGAGGGATAAATTTTGTTTTACAAACAACACTTCAACACCTTGAGGGAAATGAAGAAGATAAAAGGAATGATGATGATGGTGATGATGATGATGATGATGATGATGGTAATGATAGTAATGTTGATGATGATGATATAACAAAGAATATTGATTTCTTTGAGTCATCCATTTCATCCATCCAATTGAGGAGCCTGAATGGACATAAAAGACAGTCCCTGATTCCTTATAATGAATTATAGAGATTATTATAACGTTTCAATGTCATTCAATGCACCCATCATAACACTTCCAGGACAGAGCTGGAATTTCATATGATGTACACACGGTGCACTTTTTCTTCTTGTTTCTTAACAACAGTACAGCCTTGCCAGTATGCAAGACTGGAAACACGCGCATGTTAACCCTGGAGGGGAAAAAGTAGAGACAACACATTAAGAAGAACTAACACTGTGTATCAGTATTGTCATGGAGAGAGACACTGTTGACTGCTAATGGTGAGTGAGATAGTGTGGTAATGCCACCGTTATATTCCAACACAGAGGGCCTCTTTTTATTAAGGTCATCAGGAAGTTCCATCGAAAATGAAGACTTCGAAAATCTCAAGGAGGTACTGAGTGTCGACAAATTAGAGACAATAGATGAAGATGACAGTTTCCTGCTGACTTGAGATGTGAGACTGCCGAGTGGAGCCAGGCAGGTTTCCTTGGCACCTGGACAGCACCAGCAACAGCAATGATGAAGGACCTTCCCAATCTGATTCCCAAACTTGAAGATCAATGGAAACTTCTTTTTCAGGTGTTTACGTTTGCTTCTATTGGCAATGAAGATTATGAATAGAAAGAAGCCTTGCAACGTGTTCAGGGTATCTGTTACAGCCCTGTGGATGCAGAATGCATTTCATTAATAGTGATGTCATAAACAGCAAAACACACCATAATTTGTTACTAATCAAGAAAACATACTACAACAGGAAAACAAAAATAATATGTGATTACAGGAATATAAAACACATTATGTTATACAACTATCAATCGATGTACCAATTTGTCTCAGCACAACACCCATTCCTGAGAACTGTATTCAATAAATGGTCATGGTTGAAATCTCCATTTACTCCTGTCTCTGCATTCTCCTTCTATCCTTCTTCTCATATGCTCCAGAGCTCTGGGTTCTTATTTCATTGGAGGTTTTCACTTGTAATCACTACATCTTTTAGCTATTTGATCTTCCATTGTTATTTACGTGGCTTAATACTTTAAACATGTGTTTATGTTTACTTTGGCTTGAAGCAAATAAAAAATCAATTCAAAACAAATGCTATTTCCACTTACCACAGTTCAAGAGGTGGAATGAACCAAGACAAAATTTCTGACACCCAGCACAACGACATCAACACCAGTAGAGAGAACTGTTGCTTGAAACTGGAATGAAACACAAATGCGGATAAAGTCGTATGAAGAATACGTTAAGGGAATTATCAAGGATGTTTTGCATGATTCTAGTTATGAGTTTAGGGAAGTTTGTCAAGAGTTACAAATTAAATCTATAATTATTAATCATTCATATGTAATATATATTAGTACAGTAAATATGTCCAATCTAAAGGGAAGATGATGATGTTGGAGAAATGACAGAATATCCCTTTCTAAAATGGCGACGAACTTAAATTCCTAATCGTAGATTAAATCTTGCGGGGCAATTCATCTTACCCTTGCATGAACATCTCACCTAAGATAGTTTGTTCCTACCTTAATTAACCTAAAGCTGCCCTTACTGTGTTCTTTAAAATATATGCACGACTGAAAAAAATGATAAAGGATACGGTATCTCTAAAGACCACATAACCTAACTCCAAATAGTATTTATCAATCTTTATTAGTAACAGTGGACACTCCCCTAACTGGGATCCCACATCATTATCCTAACTCGACTACTCGCCTCTACGTCCACAAAAATGACCTACTAAAGACACTAGGCATTTCAACACTCACTCTGAGATGTAGTCACGTTTGCGGTGGACCTGTTCAGTTGAAGTGTTAGAAGAGTTGGCTTTCTTCAGCACGGAGGCATTTTTTTCAATCTTTCTGTAGGTCCAAGAAGTGTGGGTAACGAAGATAATGTTGAGAGCAAATAGGAAGGCTATGGGTCCATAAAAATATAGGAAGAGACTTGCTGGATCTGAGAATAAAACAGAAAAGAGGCGAATGTAATACTGCACACGATTTCTTCATGATCGTATGCAAATATAGACTATGAGTAACCTCAGTTTAAATTTAATGTTATCTGACACATTACCTTCGAAGAAACACCTGCTACGTGCAAGGATAGGCTTCAGCACCCCTGGCACACCTTCCGGGGCAAAGAAATGCATGCACACCGTCACGGTCCTGCAAGATGTGATTGAGACACTAGTGATATTAAGACGAGAGATCCATTTTGATTAATCTGACAGATAATGAAAATCGTCGTCTACATTAACACACAAGATCTATTCCAAAGTCACTTGAATAATGTAAAAAAGACCAAATTACTATTCATTACCGTAGTTCCAACGATATTCTTACCCGATAGCAAGTGGCGTCCCGAAGGCGTAGAGCACGTAGATCCAGATGGGAATGACTGAGGCTGGAAGGAACTTGTTGAGACTCCTGGAAGATGTGAGCCATGGGTTACTACACTTAAACTGAGTGGACTTCATTAATACATGATTGCACACTCTCTCTGATTGAAATGCTGGGACAACAAAGAGAGAGAGAGAGAGAGAGAGAGAGAGAGAGAGAGAGAGAGAGAGAGAGAGAGAGAGAGAGAGAGAGAGAGAGAGAGAGACCATAGGCAGCTGAAACTCACCTAATTTTCCTCCAAACCTCAAGACACATCACGTTCAGCCAGAAGAAAGTGGATAGGAAACTAAACTGAAGCAGAATTCCTGCAAGAAAATTACGTTTCTTGAAGAATCATATACAATAATGCAAGTATAAAGTCACTCATCTCACACCAATGAAATGCGTCACCATTTCGGAACAGCACAGACAGGTTATTGTATGCAAAGAAATGCACAACACAACTCACCCATACTAAAACACATATTTTTCTCCCAATCCTTGCTGAACATATCTTGAGAGAACATTGTGGCGTAGGCCACCATGAGGGAGATGACGTGAAACAACTGATACCACCCGCCGCCACTCAGGAGCTCTGGAACCGCGCAGTAGCTGGCCACCGTTAGAAGCAAGGAAAGAAAGGAGATAATTTGAAGTATCGGGAATGCAACTTTTCTTATCCTCCGCCACAGTTTTGTTGGTTCTCTGATACACGCTATTGCCATGTCTTTAACTGTCCCCCGACCGTCACTAAACTTATCTAAACAATATTCCATCGCCGACAAAGTATCGCCATAGAAAAGATAACGACCTCTGCTGTCAATAGTGTGTTCTTCCACCACTGTTTGGGATTGGCAAGTTGGCCTTCCATACACTACCCTATAATCGTTGGGAGGATAGGTAAAGACAGGCTTGAAGTTTGTGAAGTTGGAGGGAACACACCGATACAGCATTTGGCTCATTTCCTCGCCTTCTGGGCAACACTTCCGCACACATATATGTCCATTACATTTTTTACGTTGCAAGTCTGGGTGGGAATAACAAAAATTGACGTTGTAGGTTTCTGATCCATCGGAGTTCACGTAGCCATCAACACAGAGGTTAGGAGGGTAAGTGTAGCGATCCTTAACATGACCGTCAGCCGGGTGCCAGATGTGAACAAGTCCTGTTGGAACTGATAACAGATAGGACTGTTCGGGAGCTAACGGTACTGATATCAAAGGAATTGAGGTGCAGTTTAAGGGGTTATAGTGATTCTTAATTGCCGGGAAACGTATGGGTTCTTCCCTCAAGCCAACAGACATAGGAGGTGCAAGAATGGTGGGGGTAGTGGCACCCTGGCACACCCCGTCCTTCAGTGCCTGTCCGCTGGGGCAGCATATGGGTATCGAAGGTGGGGCAACACAGATCTTCATGTTCCAAGTCAAGTCGCTGCGCAGATCGGCGCAGTAATCGTTGACGCGGAGACCAGTCATGTCACCGGCATCCACGAGGACAACGTCACCGCGTTCCCGCAAGTAAAACTTCCCTTCGCCGTAAGTCATGAAGCGATGATCCTTCTTCTGGCAGGTCACGTCATGCACAGCCACGCTCAAGTCAGCCACGGAAACCTGATAGAACATGAAAAGGAAAGGATCATATCCACTCATTCTTAGCATTGGAGAATATGTACTTTTGAAGTAATGTTATCACAGGTAATATTCCATTACTAAGGTCAAAACCAAGTATTTTATGGGTGAAGATAGAGATCCAGTGAAGGAGGTTTATAATATACAAGTAGGTCAGCGTGAAACATGACCAAACTATTGTTTGCTTACCCTAATGTCTTCGAAATCAATATCTTTACTGTCAATGTAGGCGTCGGAAAGGAAGCGCCGGCAGCTGTCAGGAGTTGGTTCTGGACAAGAGCACACCACCAACTGATCCGTGCGCGTCGGCACCTTGCCGTCCTCGAGCGGTGGGTTCACAACAGTGGTCCTGGCGTGCTGCTCACCGCCACTGTGCGATGTGCTGATGACTTTTTGTGTTATGGTGATGTCTTTTGGAGTAGTGGTGATGTCCTCTTGAGTGGTGGTGGTGGTGATGACGCCCTCGGGTTCCTTGAGACGCTCGCCCACACACAGACAGCATGTCTGGCACAGTACGACCAAGGCTATCACCACAGAGCACCTCATCCTGGCATGCTAACGTTCGCTCACTGTACAAGGAATGGCTCAGGATCTGATGGATGGTCGCACACTTGTTACAAGTATTTCATCGTCCACTGCAACGTTCACGCTAACAAAATCATTGTTTTAGTGAGAAAACAACAGTTCTACTTTCGACACGCACATGAAAACTAATTACTTTTTGAGGCAGGTTCATAGCACACAGAGTATAAATATATCTACACAGCACAAAACTCCACACATTGTATAAGTTGTGGCTCACAAGAAAGTTCACGTCTTTGGGCAGTCAAGAAATACCAAACGTCATTTCACTCCTGCACCACACACTAGCTTCACCTCAGCCAGTTAGAGAGAGACTGATACAGGCATGTGGTCCACACCACGATACTGACTCAGTGCTCATCCCGGCCACTCCTCTCTCGCGTGTGGTTGTAAGCTCCGCCCATCTTTATCTTCTTCGCTTTACTTATCTCCTACGTGCGTCCAAACACAGCTGAATAAATGACATGTGTATGAATGACTGAGTGAACATCAGAAATACCTGTTAGGAGCATTGCTGTCTGCGTAACAAGGAACCACCACTAATCTCTACCTACTGCTGCTGCGATTACTTGAATGTGAGGAACAAAAATATTACACCCCAATAAAAACACCAAACCAGAAAAAAAAAAGAATTAAGTAGATAATAAATAGACAAAAAAGTAGAATAATGTAAAAAAGTAAATAAATAAGTAAAAACTAAAAGAAACAAAAAATAAATCAACAACAAAAAATAATAAATAAAAAAAAATAAAAAAAATAAAAAAGCGAGGAAGAAAACTCGTATCTATGACGATAAAAAATGGCACACAAGCCAACAATCTCTTTTCATTAACATATTCCTTCTGTCAATTTTCTCATCACATCCTCAACAACTCTTCTCCTTCCGTTGCTTTGCGGGTAGAGGAGAGGGATGGCGGTAAGACGACTTTCACTCATGTACAACGAAATTATCTACGGAGGTCTGCAGTGTGAGGTTGTGCGGTTGCTGCAGTGTGACGTACAGTAAGAACACAACCTATTACGTCATGTAAGCCTAACATGGGAAAACCGAAATATCCTAAGTAATCTTATCTGAGGCCCAAAAAAGTACGAAACAAGACTGTAAGATGTAAAAGAAGGAAGTGACTGAACATGATGAAGATGAGAAGGAGGTTGAGAGTGAATAAAAGAATGGTAGACAAAGAGAAGAGATGGGAGGAGACACTGTGATAAGGATCCACTCCCTTCTCAAATACTATCCAGGATGCTACTATCTTGGTGCATCTCTCGACAACAAAGAGTATGAATAATAAATTATGTGGAAGAGAGTGTGATGCAAAAAATAAACATACACTGCGGGAAATCTGCATGCGCAATAAGAGGGAAGGAGAAAATAAAGAAAAATAGATATGGAAAAAACTGCAACTGCGTAGAAATGTAATTTTTTTAAATGATAGAAAAATAAGACGATTTTTCTTTTTTCACGCCCTTAACTTGGCTTCTCTCTCTTTTTGTTAGTGTTTTACTACTATTCTTTTTCTTTTTCTTCTTCTTCTTCCCCCTCATCATCGTCATCATCATCATATAAAACATATCACTGTCTGAAACTCATAAATTTCTAGTTCAAAGGCAGAAATTAACGCGGAATTAGATACTATGATGTTTGGCAAGACGAGACAAATAAAGAAACGGAGGCAGCATAGTGGGCCTTGAGAGGCAGTAACAGGAATGTGGGCAGTAGTAGGAAGTCGCAGGCGAGGCTTAAGTTAACAGTCGCAGGGTATCTTCGCTTCTTAAATAGATAGACCTAAATGAATGCCTTATATGACGTAAAGAGTAATGGGTCGGGGAAACCTACGTGACAGGAAGAGGTGCTGATGCGTGGATGGTGTGTGTGTGTGTGTGTGTGTGTGTGTGTGTGTGTGTGTGTGTACCAACAATAATTTTTGCCAACATCACAATTTTATACGTACATACAACACAAGTTTTCCTACTGACAAGGAGTGATACAAGAAATAACCAAGACTGAAAGAGGAAAAAGCACACAAAAAATGAGTGGGAAAAAAAAAAAAAAAAAAATCCCACTCACTCGGTACTCCTGACGAAAGTATTATCTACTCTTTTTAATAATCAAAACTTATTCCAATAATTCTCTCACTAAGTAGCAATGAAGATGGCATGTGCTCTCTGGTTAGTAGTACTTAATCTCTACACGCACGAACCAGCCGCTACACAAAAATGAACAAAATAATAAAAACTAAATGCATCGGTGAACAACAAGGACGGTACGAAAGCTGCGGGGAGACAGGTTTGACTCCTCTGCTTCCCTCTTCTCTCCCTCCATCCCCCTCACACATACCATGGCCACGTATCCTCTACTATTTACTTATATATATTTTTTGTCTTATCGTCTGAGCATCGTTTTAATTCACCATGAAATGCATTACTTAACTGTGGTGAGCTATACGAGATGCGCACTACACATAGGGGAAGGAATGCGTGCAACTATACATTTTTTTTAACTCAATGCCTTTCATTGCTTAGATAAATACGTCTTTCTAGAATACCAACGCAACCGACTTTATCTACAAGTTCAAGAGATTCACTATCTGATCTTGAAAAAAAAGATGGTTAAAAGGAAACAAAATCGTCATTCGTATTGCCTGAGCTCGGTTCCACTTACACAAACCTATGATCTGTGTCTGTGTGTTCGTGTATTACAAGAATCACGAAGAGACAAGAATGAAGGAATGAGAGAATAAAGAGGGAAGTAAGAGAATAAAAAAATAAATAAACTAGGGAAGAAGATAACCTACACATTCAGCTAATGTGTCTTTTATTAATGTTCCGAATTATCCATCGCGAGCAGAAAGTTCTCACATTCCTGCTCGATTTACTTGCAACGTAACATCCAGAAGGACACCCCAACTCTGCCCACATTACCTCCTATATGGCGGAAATTCTTCGTTACTTAGGGAGGCATGAGTGGATGACGTGTTTTCCTCTGACATCATTCCCCGCAGCAAGGTGGCTAAGGATCGAGTAAACTGTTTACACTGCCACGGTTTTGCGTTTTCCTCTCCTTACAGCCAGTTGATAGCCGTAGCAGATCACGGGAGTTAAGATTTATGTTTCTATTTAACCACTTCAGTACTGGGATACGTTCTTTCCACGAGATTTGGGTATGATTAGACGATTTTATTGACGTTAGGCAGAGTCTATGGGGGCCAGAAGATAAATGGCCAATGTTTATACTATTTTTGATCCCCACATGAGTTTTTGAAGCTGTATAAAATCGACAAATAATAAGAATAAATAAGAAAATGCGTTCCAGTACTGAAGGGGTTAAGAAGAGTTCTAGACAAGGGCAACAAAAAAGACAAACAAATAAAAATTGTCACCAAAGATGTGTTCACAAAAGAGTTAATGGAAAAATGGTATATAGAGATGGTGGAGATATTGTGACATGGAAACTTCAGACCACGAATGAGCAGTAAATTACCAAGCAACATACAGACCCGCTCTCTTATTTAGTTCTTTGTGTCGTACTGTTTTTTTTTTTTTTTTTTTAATGAACAAGTCATTGAGAAGACGCCTATTTTTTTTTTTCCTTTTCTTATGATTGCAGGGTAAGAGTTGCGCAATATGAAAACTTAGAGAGGAAGGCAATAAATGAAAGGAATAAATGAAAAAAAGCTGCCGGAAAGAGAATAAAGAGGTCACAAGTCGTCACCACCATCACCACCACCACTGTCACCAGCAGTCCATGCTATTGTGACGCAGATCAACAAACACAACAATAACAGTGACGAATAATTACTTCCTGTGCCGTTTGTTCCTTGCAACTGTCCCCTCTCACCTGTTTCTCTCTCTACTTCCTCCTCATCCCTTCCACAAGAATATGTTTGAATTGTAAGCTTCCTTCATCTCCTTCTTTCCTCCCTCCCTCCCAACACCTAATTCTGGATATCCTCTCGTCACGCGGCACAGTTAAGATATGTTCAGTCGCTGCCTTTTTTTTGTTTTGTTTTTTTGTCTGTATTGTATGACTTTCGCTGTTGTTGCTGTTACTATTGCCTACCATTTCTTAAGTAGGATGAATTTTCAGGTTTGAACATAAGAAATCATAAAGCTACACGAAAATATCATGCCTACACGTGTCTGGACCTGTTTGAAACTATGAAGCTTATCCACCTTTCCACCTATCAGTCCCTTCTTTGAATTTTTCTTTCTTTTAATTCCACTCTTTGTAAACTGTGTATCTACTTTTCTCCCCTTCCTTTAGTTACTTCGATAAATATAGCTATTACTTTTAGTTTTCGTTGTTTGATAAGCTAGGGTCATTAACACAAACAAGTGACAAGAAACTTAAAAATAGACAATAGAAAATTTATCCTTTTTTCTCTTTAATTTGCTGCAAGGGAATGATGGACACGCATTGCTGACACGTACACACCAGACTGGCTTTTAGTGCAAGTAATGATGGCAAGGAGGAGGAATACAAATACAAAGGAGTATAAAGGAGATGCAAGCAGCAACAGCCCATGAGGTCCTTACTTGGAAATTTGGTTAACTATTCTTCTCTATTTGTGAGAGTAGTAAAGTATAGCACATGAGAAGGCTCCTCCCCGCCCCTCCATCCGTTCAGGCGAAGCAGGACAGAAAAAAGAAAATGTTACCATGGTGAAACAGCAACAACATGGAACATAGTCTACAACTAATACTAATATCAGTGTTAGTCAATCCTAATAGTAGTGTTAGGAGGAGGAGGAGGAGGAGGAGGAGGAGGAGGAGGAGGATAACATAAAACAAAAGAGGACAGATAATGTAATACGAAGAGAGAGAGAGGCGAAGAATAGGAGAGAGAGAAGAGAGAGAGAGAGAGAGAGAGAGAGAGTGTGTGTGTGTGTGTTGACGTCATATACATGTAAGGCTTAGCCAAATATTAGTCCAGCCAGCGTCCGTGTTCCTTGCCGCACTGAGGGTCGTCTTGTGAGGTCCTACACTGAGACTGAACTAAACACAGGTAAAGGTCTAACATTACGTGTTTGTGTAATTTTGGTGATACGCACTAATAATTATGACTAGTGGTCGTCGTCTTAAGCCTTATTTGTACACCAAGAATATCTTCCTGATACGCAAAGATGGTTAACCAGGGTCTAATATAGTGGTTTTCCTCTCTGGCGGTGTAGAATAATTCATGTTGAGGTAGTGACAGTGTCGTAAAAAAGCTTCCAGAATGCCCTGATGATTATCACTACGGTCGGTTATAAGTAGTCAAGAATAGATTTTAAAATGTTTGAGGATTTGGACTAAAAATAAAGAATACCACATTTCTACGTCAGTTCTTACCCATTTATTGCATTGTATTATTTGATCATTCAACTGATCATATTATTTATCTATTATTACAATTATCATTATTTTTCCGATTAAAAAGAAAAAGGATTAAGTTTTTGGGATTCAGTTGGAATAACACGGTCACAACACACTTATATGAAAAGATGAAACCCTAAAGAGGGAACTAACCTCATCATCCGCTAAGCAGGAAATACCGGCATTAGTTAAGTCCCTTGGCAGCACAGCAATATGTGTGGACGTGGTGTAACATAATGAACCAACATTATGACGTATTATGTTTTTCTCCCTCCATAGATCCGCGTCATAAAGAGTTTAGCATCAGACCACACTTGTTCTTGGGGTTTGGTTCTGTATTCAGAAACTCTTTGCTCTCTCACCACGATTACTTTTCAACGCCACAGAGATGATTAGCGGAGTTTTCAAGAGTGTTTCTCCAGTTAATAATGTAGAAATCTTGCCAAGCTGCCTCTAGAACCATTAAATTATTATTATTTTTTTTTTTTAAATTCGTGTAAATTCAAATAAAGCGTTTTGAAATAGTGGGAGTGAGGCATAAAAGTGTTTGAGAATGCACCAGCTGGAGAGGGCAAGAATACCGTTTACTGCTGGCCTTGGTCAAAGAAAAACAAAACTCATGAAAGACCAACTCCATAATTTCGCAGTAGGAAAAGCTGAAATCATGAAAACATTTCGATATCAGTAACTCCCATCATAATCTGCTGAAGCACTTGAAATCACGCAAAGACACACAAAAAGTACAATCATACCTAAAAAAAAAAAAAAAAAAAAAAAAAAAAAAAAAAACATGAAAATACATAAGTACAAAATACAAATAGTTTGTAGATACTACCTGGGTTTTTAAGAGTTTCTCTTTGATAAACTAAAAATCTCGTCAATCTATCACCAGAACCATAAGAACACCCGTAAAAAAACACGAGTGTCTTCAACTAGAGCCTTTGAAAAGAAGTGATGGCAAGGGAGCTAAGCATTTCAGAATACGAGTGTTAGTCAGCTCTCACAATGAACACCCCAATCATGTTACCACTTCTCCAGTCGGGTGTGTGACCCCGGGAGGCATGACTGGCTTCACGTCTTTACAGCCTCTCAGTTCTTTATTTACTCGCGGGGCTCACGGGCTTCTCAAACAAATTCCCAGGCAGAGTCCGGGACGAGGGAGATTTCTTTTGACTCATGGCAAAGAAAATGACCAGATACGGATAGAGATCTTTACTGAATCGCTTCCGGCCTCTGTCTATCACTGTCAATTCCTGTGTGTGTCCTTGCCTTTGATTAATTCTTTCTTGACTGTTTCCATGATTCTCTCTCTCTCTCTCTCTCTCTCTCTCGTACACAACACGGGAAGCAAGTGTGGGAGAGGGAACTGCTGCACTGATGTGCAAAAAACTGCAACCAAGTACGCTGAGCTTAACTTCACATCGAGCTTCGTAATTTCCAAACTACTATTTACATTATACATTTCAAACTAAGTGGAATTCTCTTAGGAGTTTCCAGCGGGGAAAAGAGGGAAATACGTGTCCCTCCCTCCCTCCTTTCTCGCTCAAGGACAGGAGAGTCTAGTTTGGCAGGGTTGACGAGGGACACCCCAGGCCCAGACCCTCCCGAACGAAGCCTGCGTATCTTCATGAGGCGAATATTGGGGACTGTTCGGTGTTGAGGGAGACAAGGAATGTCAAGGTCACCTTTCAGTGCGTTGTGTGTGCGTGTGCGTGGACGTGTGCGTGTCTGGGTGTCTGGTGGTGGTTGGGGGGATATTTTTTATTGTCATTATTGTTATCACAAATATTATCATCACCATAATAATCAGCATTATTATTATTATTATTATTATTATTATTATTATTATTAGCAGTAGTAGTAGTAGTCATGTACGAGCAGGATTATTACGTTTCTAAGCAACCAAAACAACAATACATAGTACATCCACACACCACCACCACCACTAACATTACCAAGACGATCGCAGCCACTGCTCACTATTGTTATTACACGCTGTAAGATGACCACTCAGTGTCTTGTGTTCTGCCTTGTTTGCCAGTGTGTGTACAGTGTAGCTTTGGCAGATACCCTCATGAATTAAGGACCTACAGACCTCCTCCCACTGCACTATCCATTCCCAAGTGTCACTGTCACACACCTTGGCGAGTGACTGTGTTTACTCTACGTGAAAAAAAGGGTAAGGGGGTCTCTATTTGTAAGTCTGTCTGTCTGCTTATGTGGCCCATACATACATGGACAACTTTAAGAATCAGCATCTTGACAAGGGAAACGTATATATTATTCTTTCGTTTATATTCTAATGTAACACGTATATTTTCCTTCTAATCTCCAAGGTTATTCTTATTATCACACAGCTTCCTAGAATTCAGAAAATAAGTAATGTAAATAAATAAAATGAATACGTAGTGGGAAAACGAAGAGAAGAGAAACAAATAAACCGTTAAGAGATTCAAGAAAAGAACAAGAGAGACAAGATGGTAAGAAAAATGCCGCAGGGGAAAATGTAGGAAGATGTCAGGTCTGAGAGAGAGAGAGAGAGAGAGAGAGAGAGAGAGAGAGAGAGAGAGAGAGAGAGAGAATTCTGTCTTAAGCATCTAGTAATTCAGCACAGATGCACTCACACACACCACCATCACCACTATATCCACCACCAGGTTACAAGAAGCAGAGTCAGATTATACCAAGCTCTTCAGGAAATTACAAACCGAGACACATCGCATCTCTCTCTCTCTCTCTCTCTCTTTTACAAATAATTTCAAAGGTCCCAGAAATTATTATGCCATATTATCAAGAGTTTCTGTTGTTAACTATCTAGAAATTTTGTTTTTCTATCATTAGAACCATGTAATAATAAGCGTACCTTTAAATGGAGCCTTTTAAATATACCGAAATTATGGAGCAGCACCGAAGAGACTCAGAGTGAGGTTCTTATCCACAAAACAAGATTGGATATCAGAACAACACATCGCTCGTGCTCGATGCGTGGAATTTCCCAAACCTTGTCTTCTGTGCGAGGGAAGGAAGGGGAAGGTAGTGGGGGAGTCCCTGGTTCTTTTCTGCTTCCACCCTGGGTTCCTTTCTTAACGAGTCTGTTATTTTCCGCCACACACCGTGTATGTCTATTTGCTTGTTTGTGTTCATACTCTTAATTATTGCAGTAGTTTTGTTCAGATTCCTCCCGTTGAAGAGCAGAATGTATTGCACCTAACTAAGAACAAGTCTTCATTTTTCCACTTTTATTCGATATTCTAGTGAACAGGTTTTCATTCCACACGTAAACCCAAGCACTGCTACATCGATGACAGAGAAAGCTTGAGTACTCATTACAAAACTACGTATCTGCCTTGATAAACGTGAGAGTTAGTGGTAAGATGACACAAGGAGGAGAAACATACTGCGACGACTTTCCTTCCACAAGTTTCATGCCACTGCTTAGCAAAGGGGCAGGTGCCAAAGTAGTGAGAGAGAGGCAGATGGGACGACTGGCATAGCATCCTTTCACGTGTAAACTGCCAGCGGTGATATAAACATTGGTGGTGGAGGAGATATACGATTTGTGAGAGGCAATAATAAAAAAGGAGAGAGAGAGAGAGAGAGAGAGAGAGAGAGAGAGAGAGAGAGAGAGAGAGAGAGAGAGAGAGAGAGAGAGTAATCTACCACACTCACTCCTACAATTTTAACATCTCTTACTCTCAAAACCGTTAATCTCGAAAGAACCCAACACCAATAAATAAAACAAAATAAATAGAATCCAACACCAATAAATGAAATAAATAGAATCCAACACAAATCAACGAAATAAATCAACAAAACAAAAAAATAAACAGATGGAGATTCGAATGGCGTATTTCACTTTACCTCTGGCCACTACAGCAGTCCTACATAATGACACGACCTGAACCTGCCAGCCACGACAGGGTAAGTGGCAGGCTGGCAGGGCGGCAGGACGGCAGGCTGGCAGGTCGTCCGTCTTGTAGCCCAAACCCCACCACTATCATAGCTCGCACAGCCAAAAAATACAGACAGCTTCAAAGATTTGTTTATTGACGCTGTTGGAATTCTTAACTCCCTTCAGTGCGGTGGTGTGTTTTCTTCATATTCATTCTGGTTACTGCTGAGACTTTATACAACTTCAGAAACTCATGTGGGGATTAAAACTACAGACTCTGGCCATTAATAATCTTCTGTTCATAAAAACGTCTAATCACATGGAAAAAGTCAAGGTGAAAAGATTTACCAACACTGAAGGGGTTAATGTGTTTGTAAAATTTGGGTAGATTATCATTTTATCTTGTATTTCTTTTTCGTGTTTTTCTTTTTTTCTTTTTTTGTGTGTGAAGTTGTAGTAAATGAGATATAAATAAGGAGATTTAGATATTTTTGTTTATTTTTTTCAAGATTTGTTTTTTATTTGTTATATAGTTAGGATGGGAAAATACACATACAAAGCTTCCTTTTATCCATTGTAACATCAGTTCGCAATCCATTTTGGCCAATCAATTCCATTTCAATTTGGAAGAAGAAAAAAAAAAACGTTTCTTTTTTCATTTCATTTTCAGTCTAAAACACGCCTATTCTTTTTTTTCACTCCCTTTATTTTTCTTTACTCAATCAATCCCAATTCAATTTTATTCCAATCCCGCTTATAATTGACCCCAGAATTGGACCCCCAAAGAGACAAGGCTCCGGGAAAATCGAATAGCAAACTCGCCACATTCTGCCCCACTTGGCCCCGCCCCGCCCCGCTCCTATTTGGCCTTCCTTCGCCCCATACACTCCCAGACAGCCGCTTTCCCTTGCCAAGCTTTTCTTTCCCATCCACGTACGTAAGTTCGGTTGAAGTGTGGCAGCATTCCTCCACCCTCTCTATCCCTCCTTATCTCTTACACCCCTCCCAGTAGTAGCATCCAGCCCTCTCCCTCCCCCGCCACCAGCATCCCTCGCCCACACCTCATCAAGGCAACAACACGGCAGTTTGAAGACACGAGGCAGTTTCTCATCAACTCACTGACAAGAAAAAAAACTGTTTCCTTTTTCACCTTCACGTGTGTGTATGTGTGTGGTGAAGTGATTAGCGGCGGTGAGTAGTGCTGCTGGTGCTGGCCTGTGTTCAATTTCTAACTCAGGTGACTCCCCCCCAGCACTCCCTCCCTCCCAGCCATCCACCCCGGCGAGGCAGGCTAGTGGCAGTGCAGCTCCACCACGCATTTACCCTTCCCCACCCCACACCACCCGGCAGGTACCCGCACAACGTCGCAGGACACTGAGCAACTCTCTAAACTCATCAAAACAAAGCGACCAGGACCAGCAGGCGAGGCAGTTAGGCAGCCGCCGTGTCCCTCCCCACCACTCCATCTTACTATTCTACCCACTGCCACACTCTACTAACAAGACAAACAGTTCCCTTTGCCTGGCCTTCCCCTCCCGCACCCCGATGTCCTGCTGACGCCCCGCCGCCGCAGAGGGCCCGGCCGGAGGAAGGGGTGACGGTGCAGAATATTCATGCAGGATCAATTAAGACATTTATATTCGACGTGACCCTCAGGTGAACCTTCGCCCTGATTCACTGCATTCATTAGCCGGCATTAGGATGACTCACGAGGCCTCACCGTGCGCCCCCTGCAGGCCACGGCGCCGAGGCGGACCGGGCGGCGGTGCACAGACGCAACAGGAAGTATGGAAGGCAGCACTGATAGCTACCACCACCACCACAATCACCACACTACCACCGTCACCGTCACCATAGTTTCCTCTCAGTATAACAGGAGTGAACCATGTCGCCCCAATGAGGTAGTTTGAAGGAGGAGAGGGTGGAGGAAAGAGGACTGAGGAGGACTTAGAGGCAGAAGGAAAGTCAGGGAGGAGAGCAAAGCGGAAGGAGGACTGGGAGTTATAGAAGGCAGGGAAAGATGCATTCAAGTGACGGTATGTAGTAGTAGTAGTAGTAGTAGTAGTAGTAGTAGTAGTAGTAAAAGAGGAAAAAAAGAAAAACACCTCCACCACCACCACCACTATAAACAACAACAACAACAACAACAACAACAACCAATCCCAATTACCAACACCAACACAGGATGATGAGTCGAGGATCCGAGACACGAAAGGAACAGTGATCGAGTGGCCAGCCAGCGTCTGCATGAGTGTCTGGGTGAGTGTGTGAATACCTGAGTGCGTAACAACACTAGCTATATACAAGGTGTTGGTTGGCATGAGTCACCAGCATCTCACCTGGGCGGGGACTGGGTGGGTGTGGGGGGGGGGGTGATGGGAAAGGCAGACGGAAGGAAAGGGAAAACAGGAGGTATGTAAAAGGAAGGGAAGAAGAAGGGAGGACTGCGAAGGAATTATGGAAAGAGAGAAGTAGGGAAGAAAAATTACGATAGATTAAAATGAAGAATGTAGTGAGTAAAAAGTTAATGGAAAGGAGAGTGGGGAGATAAGAGATGGGGACGAAAAGGGAAGAAAAAGGCAAGGAGAAAAAGGAAAGAAAATATAGAATAAAAAAAGATAAGCAAGAGGGAAAAATAGATGAAGAAGAAAAGTAAGGAGGTAAGACATAGGCAAGAATAGCAAAAAGAGTTAAAAAGGAAGAGAAAATAGGAAATGGAGAGAAGGGGAGAAGAAAAAGGAGAGTAAGCGAGAAGACAAGAAGAGGGAGAGGGGGATAATGGATAAGGAAAGTAAAGAGAGAAGGGATAGAAGGGAGGGAAAGTGGTAAGCAAGGTGGGGTGAGGGGCGATGGGAGAGAGGAGAGGGCGAGGGAAGGAATGGAGGGAGGGGAAGTGAGGGGAGGGTGAAAGGAGGGCAGGGTGTGAATGGCTGGCTGCCCGGGCGTCGCTCAGTCGCCATCCTGAATGGAACTGAAATTACTCCACCTTACCACCACCACCACCACTACCACCACCACCACTACCTCCGCCTCCTTCACTACCTCCTCCTACCAACATCTCGACCACCACCACTGCCTCCTCCTCCTCCTCCTCCTCCTTTATTAATGTACAGCTGGAGTAGCATATGAGAATGTGAGTGTCTGTAAAAGAAAGAAAGAAAGAAAGAAAGAAAGAGAAAGAGAGAGAGAGAGAGAGAGAGAGAGAGAGAGAGAGAGAGAGAGAGAGAGAGAGAGAGAGAGAGAGGAGATGAGAGAGAGACTCCTCCACCATGTACTGGAGTGACGACAGCCGCCCCGTGGAGGATTACTCATCTTCCGAGGAGGATGAGGAGGGGGAGGTGGTGAGGCAGATAGTGACGCCTCCTCCACCCAACACTAAGGTAATGTATACTCATCTCCACGTACTCATCTCCTGTTACCTTTACTCATCTCCACCTTTAAAGTTGATTAGGTTAATTATTTTCACTCATCTCCATTTATTTACCTCCACTTTCATACTCATCTCCACTTCCTCATTTCCTCTTATCTTACTCATCTCCACCTTTAAAGTAATTATGTTAGTTATTTCCACAAAGTTGATTAGGTTAATTATTTTCACTCATCTCCATTTATTTACCTTCACTTTCACTCTCATCTCCACTTCCTCATCTCTTATCTTACTCATCTCCACCTTTAAATTAGCTTAGGTTATTTAGTTTCACTCATCTCCACTTTCATACTCATCTCCTCTTATCTTACTCATCTCCACCTTTAAATTAGTTTAGGGTAGTTGTTTCCACTCATCTCCATTTGAATATCTCCACTTTCATACTCATCTCCACCTCATCTCCTCTTATCTTACTCATCTCCACCTTTAAATTAACTCAGGTTATTAATTTCTGTTTATCAATGTGTGTGTGTGTGTGTGTGTGTGTGTGTGTGTGTGTGTGTGTGTACAATAGATGCAGTTTGGCTTTTTTTCTGTCTTTCTGTCTCTTTCTTTCTTTCTCTAATTACTTTTTTGCTTCAAATCTTCATACTCATCTCCACTTTTAAGGGGAGAAGGAGGATATTCCAGACTTTTTGTTATTATTATCATTATTTTCTTGTTTCTTGTTTACTTTTTTTCTTTTT
>CM035195.1:3489921-3502693 GCA_020233015.1 Callinectes sapidus | reverse complement strand
TCTGATTATTGCTTTTCAAAACTTTCCTTCCCTCTTCCCTACGACTTCCATTGTTTATAAAGACATACACACCTTGAAAACTATACTGACCTACTTTCCTTCCCACTCACTGGAACTTTCTAGGAGTGATAAGCTTGGTGGATTTATTTTCTCGTCCTTTTGTCTTTGATCAATTTCCTCAACACGAAAAAAATAACTAAACAACAAGTTCGAGTCACCAAATCAAGACATGAAGGTGAATATGAAGTTTAAAGTTCATATATAAACGTATTCAATCAACTTTACACACTGACCTTCTCTCGGAATTTAGGGTTAAGGGAAAAAAGAGGAATAAAAGAAGACGGTACAAGCCACACAAACGGATACACACAGACGACCTCCCACCCTCACTTTATACTAACGAGGTAACACAATGCCCCCTTACGATCAAAAAGGACCAGAGAGAGGCAGACACACGCCGCTACCAAGCGACACAGAACAAGGGGGGACATGAAGCGTAGCGACAAACTGCAGGAATGAAATAAACTCGAGAAAACTTGACGAAATTTATATAAGCAAAAAAATAGACATGGGAGAGACAGTGCGCGGGCTCCTGAATACTATTGTGAAGGAGGGACACTGGAGAAAGAGAGATAGAAAAGATAAAAGAAATGGTAAAGAGAAGACGGGTGCAAAAGAGGTGAAGGTTGGGGAAACACGAATGTAAAAAAAAAAGAACAAAAATCAGAGGAGACAGGAGGGGAGAGATTAGGTGAATTGGCGGAGTGATGCGTCTTGGGACAGAGGGAAGAGAAAATCGTGTTTCATAGCGACAGATAAGAAGGGCAGGAAACAACGCGGGGAAAAACACAGATAGAGGAAAAGAGATAAGGAAGCAGATGTGAGACGGGGCGAGGCTGTCGAGAGAGAGAGAGAGAGAGAGAGAGAGAGAGAGAGAGAGAGAGAGAGAGAGAGAGAGAGAGAGAGAGAGAGAGTACTACCACTACCACCACCACCAAGGCCACTACTTGTAAGCATCTATTGTCCCACTTTAAAACCTTCACATGCTTCACTGATTTGCAATAAAAACGCAATGAGTTCGTCAGATTTTTATAAGGAAAGACATCTCGTAAAAATCATTGACACGCATTCTCTGACTTGCATCCAAACACACACACTCTCTCTCTCTCTCCCTGCTGTTTGATTTCACGTGATGCAAAATATTGCAAGTTTGAGTTGTATGTTGGAGGAGGAGGAGGTGGAGGAGGAGGAGGAGGTCAGGTGCATGAGAGTGGGAGGACACATTGAACAGCGCCTTGTGTCCTCATTTTATTGCCTTAAAGATAAGGTTTGTTTGGAAGTGTTGGATGAGAAGAAATTCACTTGCTTCTTTACTCTTTCATTCTCTCCTCACTTGCTTCGGACTGTTCCCTCCTCCCTCTCCTCCTCCTTCCCCCCCCCCTCTTCTCTTCCCGTCACAAGTACGCGTCATCGCATTCTTGAAGTGATAAGACTGAGGTAACACACACACACACGAGCCAGATGCTATACTCGCAAGGTGACGCCCACATAATACAAATGACTCACCCAGCGTGCGATACACACACACACACACACACACCTGTTTTCTCTGTCCCCACCGCACCACACTACACACTTAACACATCAGCCGTCTTACTCACTCCTCGCCCGCTGATTCACTTTATTTCTCCTTGCGTCTCTTTCATCCTTCCTATTGTGTTCTTTGCTTTATTTCCTCGCCTGCGTCCTCACCTCAAGACCCCTCAGTTCGTCTCCTCGCCGCCTCTCACCCTTCTACATCTCCTGAGCGTCGTGGCGCGGTGTGGTGTTAGACTCATGAGCGCTTTCCCTCATCCTATCTCATGGTTTATTAGATTGATGAGAGCGTCTTGTAAGGGAAGGTGCTGCGGCTATTTCAAGAGTTCAGAGGCTCGTTGCGGGAATAAAGTGATAATTTTCTCGGTAGGGATTGCAGGAAGGGAGGTTATATTAGTTTTGTGGCAGATTACAATAAAATGGAGGTAGTCATAAGTATTTTTCGTCTGTTTCACCGGTGTAAAATGTGTCTGTTTCCGCCAAGGTTCTGTCTTCGAGCTGTATCTGATAGACTTGTTTATTTCCAACCTTTTTATTATACACCTGGGACACCACCACCAACACCACCACTACCACCACCACCACCACCTCCACACAACGTCAGCACCGCCTCATCCCTACGCTAACCTCTGTCTCGTACATTTCAACGCTCATAAACTACATCCTAAATCAGCAATTAAAGGGGGACGCCGACTAGCCTCCACAGTGACACTAACTCACCCGTGGACCACGAAGGGGACGAAATGAGCTGAGGCGAGCCGTGGAGACGCAAAAATCCACGTCCCTCTATGGTATTGTGGGTATTTTAGGAGCGTAACGATACCTGTTCAAGTGTTGTGTGGTGGAGGGGGGGGGGGGGAAACGGGGCAACGAGGGGGCAAGGGTGAAAGAGCTGTACGTAAGGGTAAGCGACTGCGACCTAACTCTTCAATTTACTCTAAGTGTTTGAGGTTTTAGTGCCGCATACGTATTGTTGAAGGTTTACGACATGCAAAAGTAGTGAAGCAATTTCTCACAACGCAGTAAATTCCGGCTAATATGACTTCTCTACCCAGGGAAATTTACGAGGAAGACAAATATATACTCCGCGAGACAGATGCGGGAAAATAAATGAAAATGAAGATGTCCCTCAAATTAATCTGATCGCAACTCCAAGATTAAGAGGTTCACAAGATTAAGTTAAAGGTGACCAGGGTTCCCGGAGGCAGTTGGAAGGTTACAAAATGAAAGTTCAAAAGGCTTCACCTCTCCAATGCTTTGGTGGGTGTTCAGGAGGCTCAAGATCTAATGGTTTGTTAAAAGACCATCGTGGATCTAGTGACCTCACGAAATTTTATGAGATTCTGCTAAGGTTTCATGTGAGAGAAGGATCAAAGTACTCCATCCCCCTTCCAACCCCTCCCTGTCTCTTTCCCTCTCCCAAATATACTCCACCTGTACACAAAACACAAAAAGAAAGAAAAAAGACCCACTGGTGAGGTTGGGAAGTTCGTGTGTACCAGTAAGAGACGGCGATGAGGAATATAAAGAGATGAAATAAAAGAAAAGAGAATGACGTGAAGAGGAAGGGCAAGACATGACGAGGCAGGTGCAGAAAGGTGGAGTTAACAGGTAAGACTGATGCGAAGAAAGGGAAATAAGGGGAAAAATGTAAACAAGATGTAAGACTAAGGGCAAAAGAGGGGGGAGACTTTTGAAGATGCAAGGAGGACAAGGGAATAACGAATGAGAGTAAATAAGGAACGGTAGGAAAATGTGCAGACGTAGAGAAATTTATGTATGGAAACAGAGGTAATAGAATGAGACGTGGATAAAAAAAATAAGAGGAAAATATGAGCAGCTGTAACAGTAAGAAAAAAAAATAAATACTGCAGCTACAACGACGACGACGACGACGATGACAACAACAGCAACAATAACAATTGCTACTACTTAAACTCCTCTTCCTCCTACTACTATCATTACCACTATTACTGCTCTCTACAAAAGAGGATTGTAACAACTCAAAAGTCAGTCTCTCTCTCTCTCTCTCTCTCTCTCTCTCTCTCTCTCTCTCTCTCTCTCTCTCTCTCTCATTAAGTTTGTACAGAGGTTAAAATCACAATCTTTATCTATTCCTCTCTTTTCTACCCACACCCACACATCTCTGGCCTAGAGCCAAGCGAGCCACTGGGAGAGAGAGAGAGAGAGAGAGAGAGAGAGAGAGAGAGAGAGAGAGAGAGAGAGAGAGAGAGAGAGAGAGAGAGAGAGAGAGAGAGAGAGTATATTCGTCTATGCAACGTAAAAACAACAACAAGAGCCACATGTTCACAAAACCAGCAAATTAAGATCAGGTATAAAAGTCGAACTTAAGCCAAGAATGCGACTTGAAATGACCTTGAAACGGTGACAATAACAACAACAAAAACATGAATAAACCAATTCAACTCACAATCTCTCATGTGTTGTGGCTGTTGGACATTCATACATATTGTTTTCTCTCTCTCTTTTATTTGTCTCTAAAACATGAGCAAAAAAGGAAGATACATTGAGTCACTGGGCGTTTACATGGATACGTATATTTGTGATAACTTCTTGTGTATCAATGTATCACGGCGTACGGTGGATTCATAGAAGGTAGAAGTTGACATGAAGTGCATATTAGTATGTTTGTGAATGTTTTCTTTTTTCTGTTGTAAACATTCGAATTATTACACGTTATTTTTCATATGTGGAAGTGGCGATCTCATAAGTAGTGAACAGTGACATTCTACTCTTCACGTCCATTTCGAATCTCCACTTATCTCTCTTTTCTTCTCTCACTGGTCCTTTTAAACAACTTTCTACACATCAAACAACATCTATGAGCATACTTTCCTTCTTTCACCTGCACTCTTTCCTCCTACGCATTCATCACCACACACACACACCACACCAAACTCAACACCCTCACTCCACGCCTGGTAATCCACATCTACTACCACGTCCTATTCCTTCAGTCCTCCACGAGTGAACGGCCTCTACTTATCCATCAAAACAAACCTCGTGCATCCCTGTTCTTTATTCTCCATGCCCCCTCGGCCCCATTCCCTACACAACGCACTGTACACTTTCCCGCCTGTGCCTGCCAATAATGGGCGGCTAACAGGTCAGAGTGTTTGAGATTCGCACACTCGTCTACCGCACTGCAAAAAAGTGACATCAAAACAGTGGCCACCTCGCAAGGGCGTCACAGGAGGTAAAAATAGAGCAGCGATGTGGCCCCCTTGCTAACAGGACCATGGAGGGAGGGAGGGATGGATGAAGGGAGGGAGGCAAGGAGGGAAGGAGCAAAGTGACAGGGAATCTGTCTTGAATTGTGGCACTGTGAGGGGAAGCCTTTGTTTTTGTTTTGTTTTCCTCTTTTACTTTCGTTCTGGGAGGCGCAACTATTTTCTCGGTTTCAGGATGTAATCTAATGCGTTTCGATTTCTAAAGGGACTGTAAAGCGTAGAGGTTTGTTGTGATTTTGCCAATGGTCGGTTATCATTTACTAGTATACTGCCTCCATTCTTACTGAACGCCTTAGCATCTTTACCTTCCCTGTCTTACTACTTTATCGACACCCCTTCAGTCACTCCCCTGAAAGAAGGAAAGAAAGAAAGAAAGAAAGAAAGAAAGAAAGAAAGAAAGAAAGAAAAGAAGAACAAGAAGAAGAAAATAAGAAAATAGTAATAATAATGATAAGGCAATATTTCGACCTCATTGAAAATCTAGGTATTCATATCTATAACATATTCACAAATACAAACCATATTCGAGTTCTTTAGGGAGACACATACTTCTGCAATAATAGGGCAAAGATGAACATTAGTGACTGTCCATAAGAAAAGCGAGAGAGAGAGAGAGAGAGAGAGAGAGAGAGAGAGAGAGAGAGAGAGAGAGAGAGAGAGAGAGAGAGAGAGAGAGAGATTAAGACGTCAGACTTCAATTTATTTATTTCCACACAAGGTGAACGCCGGAAGAGTTAATCAGGTAGCAAGTATATTTTCTCGTCTTCCTCCTCCTCTTCATTCACACTCTGGACCACCCACCAGTAACTCCACGTCCCTCACGCAGCACCCACCCTTCCTTTCTCCCTATCTTCCTTTCCCCCCAAATCGTCAACTTTCGCATTTCAGAAGTTACTTATTGATCTATTTTTTTCCAGTCTTATTGAGAGGGAATGAATATAAGCAGCTTCCTTCTAACACGTTCCTGTCCTCGCTCGTTTCCTCTTACTGACCTGCCACATAATTCTCACCTCGAGTATATTGCCGTTGTTCACTTCACCAAGCCGCAATTATGTGGCGGAACAAAATATAGCCACATTCTCTTAACGTACGACCTGGCGCTTGCAAAAAAATAAATCAATAAAAAAAATGGAGATCTTATCATCACAAGGCTCTCCCGCCCGATAATTTTTCTTCGAATTTTTATCAAGTGGAGCATTTGTTGAAGTTTTATCTTTGCAAACTTTCATTGGTGACGTAAATTTCCTTTTGATGGAGGAGAGGAAGCGAGGACAGGAGAGGACGAAGAGGAAGAGGAGCAGGTTTGTTAGTTTTTCTTTGATAACAAGTGCAGCTTTAATTTATGTACCAGTGCTTCTGCGTGTGTGTGTGTGTGTGTTTGACAGCAAAGACTTTATATCCACCAGCAGACATTCACCAAACACACACACACACACAGTGAAAACACAAATATATCTCTCACACAAGTTCCCAAATTCCTCCAGCAAATCCCACGGTATACTAAGCACAGTACACTCACCACACCATACCACGCCCCATCCACTTTAACAGGTACACGAGACGAGACAAAATTTAATGCCCACCTGACACACACACACACACACACACACACACACACCAATCCGATTCTTCTATTCCATCGCAAGACCTTAGCTTAAAGAAACGACGAAAGGTGATAAGGTTTTTCTAAAGTTACGCTCCTTACAATTTCGACACCATCACGTATCCGCGTTGCCTCACACCGCGTAGCCAATCCTGAAAGACGGTATTAAGAGACACCTGCTGACCGAGTTTGGGGGAAGCGCGAGGGTGGCTTAGGGGGAATAGATGCGGCGACGAGGTGTGGGCGGAGGGGGCGGTGACTAGTGAGGAGTGGGAGGACGTGCTTGGTGATGAGTGGGGAGAGGCGCACGTGATTGGAAAGTGATGAGAGGTCTGATACAAATAGTGTGATGAATGGTGGTTGTGGTGGCGGTGGTGATGGTGGTGGTGAAGACGAGGCGTCGGGATGTAATTAAAAAAGAAAGTTGGGAATATTGACATTAATAGAATATAAACAGGAAGGAGAATCATGCTTTTATATAGAAGGATATTAAGAAGTTTCTAATTCTTTCAAAGAGCGAAAAAGATTAGTACGGATGCGGTATTTGAGGAATGCGCGCGTGTGTATGTAGACTCTCGACTATCTACATGTATACAACTAAATTTAGCTTCCCAATACCGGAGACTTCACACAGTTGTACAGAATTTGGCGTTCAGTCTAGGGACGCAGGTAGCCAGGCGTCCCTTCCAGTCTCTAGCCTATGCAGGAGCGCGTGCGCGTGCGCGTACACACACACACACACACACACACACACCTACCTGCTCATAACAAGATCGCTGAGTAACCCATCAGCCTTTCCACAGAAAATGACTTTGAATTCATTTTGGATCTTTTCACTAACTCGTGTTAATTGAGAACGCAGAGTATTCTTCAGACGTGATTGAGTGGTTTTGTATCGCAACGCAATGACTGGATACTTTATGGTAAAGGCTCGTGTCAGTGACTCCATGCCCGTCTCCAACGCAGCGTGAGGCGCCCCAGTGGCATATGAGGGGGATGAGTGTGCTTAGTTGGGACTGTTAAGGAATGTTTCTAGGTGGTGAAATTTACTGTACGTTTGTGGTTTAATAAAAAAAAGAAGCTATATTAGAAAAAATAGTATTTCAAAAGTTAAAAAAACTTTACATCAAAAGTTAAAAATCAAACATCCTTTAATATTGCAAAATAATTTATTCATTTATTTATTTAACAAAACTGTAAAAAATCTACGCTAAAAGACTAGAGTTTTAGGAGAAAATCATCGCTCCCAAAGGTAAGAAAATATTTCTATCTTGGATCTATATAAAGTGACGTAGCGGTGACTTCACGTGTCGAGAAGTAACGTCACTGGCTGCGTCAGGTTTGGCTTGGGGCGTCACGGGTGGTTTGGCCTGTGCATGGCGGGGCAGGCTGCCTCGGTGTGCTTGTTGAGCAGCGACATCCTGGAGAAGGTCTTGTGGCAGGTGCCGCACGCGTACTTCTTGACGTCAGCGTGGGTCTGGAGATGGGCCCGCAGGTTGCTGCGGTCCGCGAAGCAGCGGTCACACTGCGGGCACTGGAAGGGCTTCTCCCCCGTGTGGGTCCTGATGTGTCCCTGCAGCAGCCAGGGCCGCGAGAAAGCCTTGCCACACAGCTGACACTTGCAGGGCAGCGTGTGCGTGCGGATGTGCATCTTGAGGGCACCCAGGCTCGTGTACACCTTCTCGCAGTGCTTGCACGCGAACGACTTGGCTCCGAGGGCGGCGCAGTGGAACTGTTTGTGCTTGCTGAGGCCGGAGTAGGTGGAGTACGACTTGCCGCAGTCAGTACATGAGTACCGCGCATCCCCGCGACCCCCGCCGCTGCTGCCTTCACTGGACGCAGACTCTGACCCCGGTGAGCCGCATTCCCTGGACTGTCGCCCCGGCAATGGGGGAGGGTTGGGCGGTAGCATGTGGGGCAGCGGCCAGCTCATGGGCATCATCCCGTTCCACAGATTGGATGCAGCAATCAAGTGTCGCTGCCGCTCAGGGATCGGGAGAGCAGGCATGCTGGGAAAAGCCCGAAGTACATTTTGCCGTGGAGGATCATCGGTCAGCCAGGGCCTGTGTGGGCGTGACGAGCTTACTGGAGAGAGGTTGTGTTCTGGAGCTCGACTTGCTTCTGTAACTTCAGGAAATCCTTGCGGAGGTGTCCCTTGGGATTCTGCTAGCCCAACGGCTTGGCTGATGCCTACTTCGATGCGTGACGTGTCCCATCCATGGACAAGTGGTCTACGGGATGACAAGCCGGGACTGGTGGAGAGTTGCGGTAGCCTGACATTGTCCCTCAGGTCACTGTGGGCACTGTACTCCCCGGGCTTCGTGGCGTCCAGATGACCGCCGCCGCCGCTGACTGGTACGGCTGAAGGTCGGGTGTCAAGCCGGGTGGCCAGGGCCTGCATGGCGCGCACGTGCTGGGACTCAGCCACCGGCCCTGGTGACGGTAGCTTGGCCATGCAGTGAGAATCAGGGGGAGCAGCGGTTGAGGGCGGCGGCGGTGACGTTCTGATAACCGCGCTTCCTTCTTTCCGCGTGTTTTGAGGTGCCGGAGTGACAGGGTCCACTGAGCACGTGGCACCCATCCTGGCGCCTCTACTCTGCTCAAGGCAGCGTCCCTCAGGGTTAGTGTCTGCATTCTGCTTGGGCGCGTCTTGCGGGTGTGTGTTCTGTAAGCGTGTGTGGGGTGACTGGTGGAGGGGAGTGGGGGGCGCCTCATTCCCACACCTGATACTGAGGTCCTCGGGCTCTGTCTGTTCGCTCACGCCTCTTTCCGCTGTGGACAAAACATGCGTCAGTAGTGACACTCTTACATTGTGTTACAACATTCTCAATACTACAGGTTTTCAATTAAAACTGAAAACATAACTTGCTAAATTATGAATAACATGGAACGATGTTTTAGTTATTCTTTATATAGTTTAAAGTTTAAAATTTATGTATAAACTTTCATATCATTGATTACATTAAGTATTCATTTATATACATAATAGTAAGGGAATGGAAGCAGGAGGATAATGATAATGAGGAGAAGAGGATAAGAAAGACAAAGGAGAAAGAGGGAGCAGAGGAGGAGGTGATATATGCTTTCAATAACTCAGATAATAAAGGAGCAGGCAGATAACACAACGAGGAGCACAGGTGCGTTAGAATGTCGCACTGATCACCATCGGCGGTTAAGACAGTCAAGTTATGGCGCCTAACATCCACATCACACAAACAACGGAGACTCTTCACATCAAGACTGCTAGTGAAGGAAACTATCTTTGACCTTGTGGACGGTCAATGAAAAAAACTATTATGCGATTATGGTGCTTCAAATTGTACTTGGTTACGGTAAAAAAAGAAATTTACAAACATGATATTGCAGTTTCATTTGGATGAGTGACAAGTTTTTAAATTTGTCTTACTTTCTTATCATTAATTTTGTAAAGTCTACTTACTTGTGGATTTGCAGTATAAATTAACTTTGTCAATAAGATGTCTTTCAAGAGTAACGTAACTACCAATGAGAAACTTTACTTCACTATACTAAGGATGTCTAAAAAATACCAAATAGAATACATTCTTTGTTACGTTGTAACGCTCCTTGCAATTGCGTAGAACACTCTAGCAAAGTGTGATGTAAATGAAACCAAAGACTTGAGTTAGTATTTTTTTTTCCTTTTTTAAAATTTTATCTTACTTTTCTTTATTGGAGGTCAATGAAGGTACCTCCGTCACCAAGACAGCAGGATATGTATGAAGGTGGAGGAACTTTACTGCTAACCTGACTTCTGGCTTCTCCATATTTTCTCTGCCCAGTGAAAAAAAAAAAAAAAAAAGGACACACACACACACACACACACACACACACACACACACACACACACACACACACACACACACACTGCAGTATTGACAACATGCATTAAACACAATCTCTCTATCCACTGCAAGTTATCGCTTTCCTTTTACTACGAATTAAAAAGAGATACTTTATTATGCACCAAACTTCACACCCCAGCAACGCCTAACATAAACACGAGGGACTGGAGATGTGAAGGCAACCACAACCCATAATTCATACCACGAATTAAAGAGAAAAGAAGAAAAATTCCACTTAATCATCATCACTAAAATTAACACGCCCGCAATGTTTAACTTAAATAAACCTGAAAAAACCCACTTCGGCGATCATGACCAAATTTTCACGCCCAAAGTCTCCTCACCATAATTTTCGGTCACGTCAGGTAAAGCGTGATTTTGCAGACCATTAGTGTCGAACCGTGATGAAGTAATCTGTGTGATGTCCCCAAAATGACTTTCCCCGTTTTCTAATTAAACCTTTAATGGTCACCTTGAGTCTCCCAGGCCAGATGAGGCCCTCCCCGTGACGCCCTTCAACACCTGCCCACATTCAGGTCACTCAGGTCACCTCACCTGTGCTGAGTGTGGGCGTGAGGCGACCAACAAGGCGGTGTAACGAATGGCATCTAATTCAACATTTTGTGACATTTGAGAGAGAGAGAGAGAGAGAGAGAGAGAGAGAGAGAGAGAGAGAGAGAGAGAGAGAGAGAGAGAGAGACGAGAGAGAGAGAGAGAGAGAGAGAGAGAGAGAGAGAGAGAGAGAGAGAGAGAGAGAGAAGGTAAGGAGATTAACTTTAATGGTAACACATATATTGATAGTTTTTTGGTATGCATTTTAGGAAATTATGGCACCCTCACACACGCAGGCACGCACGCACGCACACACACACACACACACACACAGAGACAAACATGATAGTGACAACCACCAACCACCACCACCACTACTACTACTACTACTACTACGACAATAACCAGTACTGCAACAACCATTACCACTATCACTACGACTCCTATAACCTCTACCACTACAACACACACACAAAAACTAGAAATAATTGAAAGCAATCCAAACCACTGCTACTACCACCACCATCACCACAACCTTGACATGCAAACACGGCGTGAGTGAGAAGTGAGGGGAAACTAACCTGCGTCTTCATAATCCAAGGAGAGGGGACGTTTCTTGAGGGGACACCTGGCATACTTTCCCTTCAGCACACCCATGATTCTGTGCCCTTGGAAGACGAAGCACCCGAGGGCAGACAGGAACACAAAAGGAGAGAAGCACCACGTTATCTCGCTCCACGCCGCCACTCAGCAGAGCTCTCTCAACAGGGGCGCGGGGATGACTGAAGAGTGAAGACCGGGTGCCCACTTGCTGTTTTGGGGCGTCTTGCCACTGACAGGAGTTACCGAGTGGCTTCAAGAGGCTGTTTCTCCCTTCCAACTCTCATTTCTCATCCCCAAAGTCGTCTGCGGTGAGATTATGCTGTCATGAACCAGTCGGGCGAGTTGTGTTCGTCTGGTACATTTTCTTCACCGCGAAAACAGCGTCGGAAATCAAGGCATCTAGCGAGTCTTGCAGTGAGGCCTAAAGGGACGGGATAACACGTGCCAAGCGACCAATCACCGCCTCACTGTGTCACGCGTCTTGGCCAATCAACGCGCGCTTTGACCAGCTCAGAGGAGAGAGTACGAGAGATTAGCCTTTCAATCCTTAATCAACGTGGGGTATCAACGCTGTACTGGGACACTTGCCTTAGGGACATGCGCACGCACCTGAGGATTTACTGCGCCCAGGAGAAGGGGGAGTGTCTCATGGGAGGGGAAGGTGCTAAGAAACTCCCGGGAAAAAGTGAGGAGAGGAATTTTGCACTATCATATGAGAGGAAGAGAAGTGAGGGATGGGTAAGACACTCGGCACTGGAAGCAAGGAAGGGAAAAGGAGGGATGGAGGGAGTTGGGAAAAGGCAAGTGGTGTCCATGTGTGTGTGTGTGTGTGTGTAGCTAATTTTCAATATATGTCGGTTTTAATGAGTCTTGTTCTTTATTTTTTGAGAGGTGTAGTAATGTGCAGACAGGAAAAATGTAGTCAATAAACTATCTATTTATTTGTGTTATAATAAGAACGGATTATGATGAATTTCTCAACTCATACCAGACTAAGGGAACGAAAATCTGCAGAAGACAATTATGATTCTCTCCCTCTCTCTCTCTCTCTCTCAATAAATCTAGGAGGAGCCCATCCAGGTGGACGCGACATAGGGCGTAATATGATACACTTCCTCCGCCCATTTCTCTCCCCCACACCTCTCTCATTCTCTCCCTCCCTCCCTCTCTCCTTCCCTACTTCCTCTCAGAACTTTCCTCCTCTTCCTCCCTCCTTCACTTTGTTATTTTTTTCCTTTTCTCCCTTTCTGATTTAACGATTCTCTCTCTCTCTCTCTCTCTCTCTCTCTCTCTTTCTCTCTCTC
>CM035195.1:3402005-3418391 GCA_020233015.1 Callinectes sapidus | reverse complement strand
CCCTTCCCTCCCCCCCCCCTCTCTCTCTCTCTCTCTTAGCCAGCCTGTGTATATGGACAGGAAGTCGGTCTTTGAAAATGGTTCACTTTCGAAATATTTCACTCGGAAGGACTAAAATTTTTCTGTTTTCCTCACCAACTAAATCAACAACGGCAATTCCCTTCAAAACCCTCAAAAAGTACGATAATAATGCAGGTGTTTTAGTTTTCGTAGATGCCAATGCAGAAACTGAGGATCGGAGGAATACCCAAGCTGTCCAAAAAGTGACGAAATTAAATGAAATGAATGATGTTTTGTGGGAATGTTTGGAAAGAGGTGGGGGGTTGAATGGGGGAGCAAAATAAGAGTAACAGAAGATGGTTAGGAAGAGAGAGAGGGAGAGGGAGGCAAGGAAGGAGGGGGAAAAAAAGCGAGAGCGAGAGCGAGAGAGAGAGAGAGAGAGAGAGAGAGAGAGAGAGAGAGAGAGAGAGAGAGAGTGGGGGGCCAAGGGTCAGGTGGCAGGGAACAGAGTGGCAGGACTGACAAAGGAGAGGAAGCAGTGGTAGGGGTGATGGAATGATGGACAGCGAAGGAAGCCACCAGTCACACAGTCATGCCACTTCTCACAGGGAATTACTCACACATATTACACACCTTCCTCCTCGTCTATACTACGTAATCTTCCTCTTTCTACTCTTCCATTACACGTTTCTTCCTACTTTTCTTCCTTCTCATTATAAATCCTCCTCCTCATCCATACTACGCAATCCTCCTCTTTCTACTCTTCCAGTACACGTTTCTTCCCCCTCTTCCTTCTTTCATTACGCACACATTACACATTTTTCTCATCTATACTACACATTCCTTCTTTTTCTACTCTGATCATTCATTTCACACTTCTTCCTCCTTCTCCTTCTCTCATTACACATCTTTCTCCTCATCCATACTACACACGTCTTTCTATTTCCAGGGCATTGCACGCTCCTTTTTCTTCCTCCTCCATTTTACACATACCTTCGTCTTCTCTTCTTATTGAACTATTCTGTCTTTCTACTCTGTCGCCAGTTAGAAATGGTTACCAAGCAGCCCTGTAAAGATTTAAATGTGTGGTGCTGTTTATCTTTCCTATGTATTCCTCTGTATTCTTCCTGACTCGATTTACACAAACATTATTCTTTCATCTCTTCCTCTTTCTTTTGATCTATCATCCTTTTCTATCTCTCCTTCCGTTTTTCTTCTCTTCACTACATTTGTTCGACATCATATTATAATGCCTTACCAAACTTTATCATCCTCATTATGTATATCATCTAGTATTCTGTTCAGTTATCGTCTTTTATTCTATTTCCGCATTGAGCTGTGGTCTCTTGTAATGTCCTGATATGTTTGTGATTGTTGCTTGTCCACCGTGCACAATAGTAAGTCTTGATAAATCCGTGTTGGGTATTAACTTCTTCGTTCATATCTTTGATCTTGCGTGTACTTATTTAAGTGGGGAGGGGAGCGTTCAGCTGGCAGGGCGCTGTTGTTCTCGGCATATTTATGATGACTGTCGCTTGATTTCCATGCATAATGCTGAGTCTTGGTTAGTCCGTGCTGGATGTTTCCTTTCTTCATCTCTTTTATCCGGTCTATACTCGTTTTACTTGCTTTTTCATCTGGCAGACGCTTTTGTTCCTGGCACCGAGCACGGTTATGATTCATGCTGCGCTCTTCATACAAATAATGTGGTTTTCAATTCACTACGGCAGTCATTCCCTCATTGTCATCAGCCAGTCATGGTTTCTAAAGCCTCTAATTTATGAAGACATTATCATAATTCAATACGTCTCTTTTTTGTAGTTTATGCACATCATCTCCGTTGCAGCGTGCGTTTACCTATCTTGGTGTTTACTTGACTCTGACTTGTGATTCTGCGTTGTGATGATTTCCTCTGCCTAGTACGTAGTTCATTGTACTGCAACGTGTATTTCAAACGAGTGAGTATGACGTCTTTGTTATATGGTTGGGTGATTCTGTTTGCTATGGAAGATGAAGACGAACATCTCAACGGACGCGGCAAGTGAGGCTGCGTACTTACAGAACAGTCAATCACAATCGTTCTTTATTTTTAATTAAATTCAGATAAAGAGGAAGCTGCCCAGCACTTAGGGACGCGCACATCTGTCCCCGGGAAGCGCTGCACGGGACTTTTGGCCTTCCATCGGAGGTCCGAAGGCGGCGCGGTGAGGTGTAGCGCCTCATGATTACCTGGTGTAAGCACGTGCGAGTTTAACGATTCCGGAACACCTTTCCATCTCCAGACCACCTGCCTGCGTGATGTACGACGCTTCCTTTCACGTCTTCCCTCCCCGCCGATCCAGCCTGTTTCTTCTTGGATTCCTTCGTCTGCCTGCGTGATGCACCGACCCAACCCCATCATACTTAACCAGTTTTCACTTGGTAATGCATTGTGTGTTATTTGAAGTATGTTTGCCCCCCTCTTCCTGTAGCATCCACGCGAGCATCCGACTCCCGCGACATATGATTGGGCCACAGGTAGCTTCGCCCCGCCCCTCGCCGGCTGTGAGTGGTCAAGATCCCGAGAGAGGACGCGGCGGCTCTCCACATTGGCTCATATTGTTTTCGTACCTGACATCTGGTCCAGGTGCTATAAAGCGAGCCACTTGCCTACAGCGGGTCAGTAGCTAAGCAGAGCGCAAGAACGAGAGACGTGTTAGTGGTGTTCCTTCATGGATTGCACGATGGCTCACGAATCCCTTAGAAACTATTCCCACTGCCCTCCCAAGAAGAGGCCTCTGGCGTTCTACAGTGCTCAGGCTGACGACCACGGTGAGTGTACTGGCGGGTGACGAGGTGGTAGTCCTAAAGTTCGTGACGCCTCGTGTTGTGTCCGCGTGTTGGTGATGGATTACCCACCATGTGTCATAGTAAACAAGTCCAGTCCGTGTGTTGGTGTTGTCACGTGTTTGGTTAGGCTAAGAAGCTCTACACAATGAGTTACAAAACCTTGCATCATTGAAGAATAAGAGTATGAGGATGCTTTTGTTCGGAGATAAGCAGATAAAGACAATGACTTACAAAATCTAAGAACATTGCACATTTAGAGAATTATGTTGTTGTTCGGTGACAATTAAGTTTCTTTGTGCGTGTGGTGGCGGCCAGCCAGCACATCATCGCGCGTCACGATGCTTGGTCACGGCTATCCTGGTGACGCGTCGGAGTTATTTAGGTCGCGTTGATGACGATGCGAGGATATGATTAATGATGGTGGTCTATACGTGGCGTTAGGTTTGGCTTCATTCACTGTGGCGTGATGGTGACAGGTGGTGGTGACAAGGATGTGTAGTGACAGGTGTGGTAGGGATACACTGGCTATTTTCGGTTGTTGGGTTAAGATATAATTACTAATGATGTGGTGGTGCCTGTAGCATCTTTCTGACCCTTGTCTTCCTCCTTGCAGATGACGAGCAGCCTCAGGATCTGAGCATCAAGCGGCGCCGCCACGAGGACGACCCCTCCACCCAGGCTTCTGGCCCTGCTGCCCCTCGCTCACCCTCTCCACGCCTCGCCGCTGCCCCGCCCAGCCCTCCACGTATGCCTTCATTGGCCGAGTTTTACTTGAAGCTCTTCCAGTCAACAGCCCTCCAACAGCAGCAGCAGCAGCACCACCACCACCACCAGCAGGCAGAGTGGTGGCCCAGTCCGATGATGTGGCCCCTTGTGCCCACCACCGCTCACCCCGTCCTTGCTACCCACCCCAGTCTCGCCACCCATCCAACTCTTGCCGCCCGTCTAGCGTCGCCACAGCCCTCCGAGGAACGTCTGGCCTCGCCCCGCTCCACGGCCTCCGAGGACTCCGGTGTGGGCGCTGAGTCAATGAGTGAGGACGAGATTGACGTGACGAGTGACAGCGACGCCTGCCGGAGAAGCAGCACAGAAGTCTCCTCAGGCCGCGAGGCGCGGTACTCGTGCACTGACTGCGGCAAGTCGTATTCCACCTACTCCGGCCTCAGCAAGCACAAACAGTTCCACTGCGCCGCCCTCGGAGCCAAGTCATTCGCGTGCAAGCACTGCGAGAAGGTGTACACGAGCCTGGGTGCCCTCAAGATGCACATCCGCACGCACACGCTGCCCTGCAAGTGTCAGCTGTGTGGCAAGGCTTTCTCGCGGCCCTGGCTGCTGCAGGGACACATCAGGACCCACACGGGGGAGAAGCCCTTCCAGTGCCCGCAGTGTGACCGCTGCTTCGCGGACCGCAGTAACCTGCGGGCCCATCTCCAGACCCACGCTGACGTCAAGAAGTACGCGTGCGGCACCTGCCACAAGACCTTCTCCAGGATGTCGCTGCTCAATAAGCACACCGAGGCGGCCTGCCCCGCCCGGCCCTCCCAGTAGTAGCGGCAGCAGCGTCCTGCCCCAGGTGGGGAATGAGTAACCCGGTTTGGGGGAAGGGAAGTCTTCAGGAAAAGTCACCAGTGCCTCTAGTCAGGTGTCGCGCTACGTACTGGCACCAATTTGTAGTTTTTGTAAAATAAGGCCAAAATAAAGATTTATATTTTATGTTAACGCAACTTTTCCTCTTTCCCTTTGGTAACTATGTTTCATTTAGATGTGTACACATGCACACAGACACACAGGTCATTCATGTCTAAGTATTGTATCAAACACAAATGACACGCAAGAATCTCATGGCTGTGGTAACGAGATAAGGCTGTGGATGGGAAGAGAGAGAGATAATCAATTAAAGCTAGAGCCTAGAATGAAAGTAACAAAGCTGAAGAACAATACAAATGTTGAGGTTTGGACAGGGAAACGAGACATCAACTGGAACATTAAATCAGTAATGTTTAAGTTCATTGACCGAACATTCATTCACCATTCAGTTAGTCACATTGTAAAAGCAAGATCAAAAAGAGCTTAGAGAAAAGAATCTACCACATGCACGAACCATCCTACCTCGAATGTCACTAGGCAAGAACACAAATGAAACAAGAAAACATAATATAGAAACGGCGTTGTATTTAAAAATACTACAGGCTTCCATGGAAACTTTTCACAGTACACAGTGATGATTAATGTTCCCTCTCAGTCATAACACAGATAACACTTATAACTATCAAGAGTGATAAAAGAAAGCCTGCTTATAAACCATACATAATTTCCCTTACTTTTACAGGTAACAGGTAACGAATTAATCCCTTTTTCTTGTCTTGTTTCGTCTCATTCATAACACAGAACTTTAAGAGCCTTGGACACCCGAGGAGCATTAACTGTTACAAACTGCAGGGATGATTAACGGTTTTCTTCTACTGATTCGTCTCTGTCATGAAACAGAACCATGAGAACCACTAAAAATATATAAATACACTTCAAAACCAGCAGAAGCTTTGATTGCCCTGATAGAACTGAGATAAGACATTGCAACGTTTAAAAAGTATGTTAAACTTTGACTGTACCAAGATAAAATTGAGATAAGGCAACACATCATTAAGAAATAAAATAGTGCATGTTCCAGAGACACTAACTACACTTCCATCTCTATACTGCAGACATACCAAGAAAAGTGCACAATAAAATACAAGAGTCCACCCCGTAAAGAAGAAACCCTGGAAAGATGCGAGAAAAAGACGCAGAGTTTTGTAGATATTTCATTGACATGTTCCCGCCAAAAAAAATTTCCTACGCGTTCGTGAGGTAATACTCTCCCGTCCCTCCCTTCCGCCTTCCCTCTCTATTCTCTCCTACTTCCTTCTCCAGTCTCTCTTGCCTGAAGTGCCGGAAAAGGTAGATAAATAGATAGCTAGAGAGATCCTTTTTTGAAGGCTTCGTTTTTACATATATTTCAAACCTTATCTAATTCTATCCTCCTTCTCCTCCTCCTCCTACACGACCTGCATAGCTTATACCCCCAACACTTCCCGCAGGAGAGATACAACGAAAGACTGAGGACAGGAGAGCAACTTGAAGAAACTGTCCACCATAGAAATAAAAAAAAAAATAGAAACTAATGAAATACATGGACGCTGAATGATCTGTAGTTTTCGAAATTCCAAGGCGTGTCCCATAGATCCGGACATGTTAGAGTGGGCTGCCCCGCCAAGACACACCCATCTGTAGGAAGCCACGGCCCTGTCTGGGGAGTGTTCTAGAGTCTTATATAGGCAGAGGCGATTTGTTCACCTGCCCACATCGTTCGATCAGAAAATAGAACCTGAACAAGCGTGATAAGAAAAATCAGGATAAAAAGTGTCCTTCTCGAAACAGGTGTTTGAATATGGGAGATAATGCTATAAGAGAATAATGTAGTGAGGTAAATGAGTGTTAGACATTGTAGCCGGGGAAGAGGATTATGGGAACTTGATGAGCTCAAACACGAATCGCTTGCATAATCTGCTGGGTTCACTAAGCTCCTAAGTTACTAGAAAATAACGTAGTTGCTCAATCTTGTTATAATTAGATATAATTTTTGGTTATTACCAATGCATAGAGGATATTACAGACATCTGAAGGTTAACACTCTATAACTTATTGAACTCATTCGTTACGGAGGCTGAAAAACATAATGAAATCAAAGTGACAACCAGCCACCTTTGTAGTGGAGGCTTGCTGTCTTCATGGCGTCATTTGTCAGCAGCTGAGCCTGTTTCCATGACTTTTCCTCTTCTTCCTCCTCCTTTTCCTCCACACTCAGCAGGATACAGACTTCTCTAGCAGATACACTCACCGCACAAAGTAGTATTAACAGCAGCAGCAGCAGGCAAGGCATGAAGACAAGTCGAGGCCTGCAAATGGTGTATGCATGTCATGAAAATATGTTTTGTTGATTAACTACAAAAATGTTCAATAAAAACACTGAAATATTCTAGAATGTATAAATGAATATAGAAATAATAATACTTCTATAGGTAAATTACCTCCAGAAAATTATGCTCCAGTTCGTTGGGTTTGAGATCAATGTAGCTTCTTTGATCACTGCTGTGTTGCTGTAACATTCTTGCAGCGAGGCGCTTGACTCAGTGCGGCATAAAGTTCGGGCCAGAAATGTATCCAGCTCCCAAGACCACACTGGTCATCGGGATTTGGTGTAGCGTGCACAGGCACAAATACTTCTTTAAAAAATTGTTCTTCTGCATCTGTGTATTCAAGCAGAAGAGCAAAATATTGCGTATTGTCTCGCAATGCTCTAACGATATTCATCGAAACGCAAAATGTATAATTATACATTGGAGAATCAACTTTTAATTTGCTGACGTAGGAAAACATTCATAATCGCAAGATAAATTGAATGTTACATTATTTTTTAGTCAGTTAACGGAATTGTACAAATTAATAAGATGTGAGTTAGATAGCGCGAGGTGGTCACTTGTTCGCGCGACGTCAATGTCGTAACATAAAGCAACGAATAAACGACGCGAAATAAGAAAGAAAGAAAAAAACACTGAGACTTCACATAAAAAAGTCATTAACAGATAGACAGATAGACAGATGAACAGACACTCTACCTGGACTCGCGGCAGCTCCTCCCTCCACTCGGGTGAGATGCTTACCTGTGAAGACATAAAAGGTGTGTTAATTATCATCTCGTCATGTCGAGAGATTCAAATTCATGGTATTATAAAATTATACATGTACAAATGGATGAACTTTGTTGCTGTGAACAGTTGTGAAAGATGGCTATGTAAATTAAGTTAGAATAAGTGGGTGAATGGAGAAACAAATGTAACAAGAGAAGTAATAATAAAAAAAAGACCAATAATAATTAAACAAACATACACTAATAAAAAGAGTAAATTAAATGGTAGAATAAAACAATAAATAAAATACGACAAATCGCGTTAAGGCAGCAATAGAAGAGTTTAGCTGCAGAAAATGAGTCAGCGGAGAGGAAGACAAAAGGGAAGAGTACTGGGCAGGAAGGAACAGAGAGGGTGGAAGCATCGTGCCCAGGTGTTACTCAAGCAGGTGGGGCCTTACTCTTACTCTTCCTCTTCCTCCTCCTCCGCCTCCGCCTCCTCCTCGTCCTTCTCCTCCTCCTCTGCTTCATTAACCCACAACCCACACCCCTGCCAAACTGTCTGTTTTTGTGTCCGTCTGTCTGTTCATATGACTGGTCACCTGCCTGTTGTTTTGTCATTGTTTGTCTGTCTGCCTTTTGATCTCTCTCTCTCTCTCTCTCTCTCTCTCTCTCTCTCTCTCTCTCTCTCTCTCTCTCTCTCTCTCTCTCTCTCTCTCTCTCTCTCTCTCTCTCTCTCTCTCATTATCTCGCCCTCTCTCTTAGTATCTCCCCTCAGTATAATCTCCCCTTGTGACCAGGTGAGGTGGGTCTCATTGCAGCCTGCCTCGTCCCTCGTCCCTATCCATTCTCCCCTCTCCTCTCTCCCCTTCCCCTCCCCCTTCCTTTCCCCTGGCCGCCTCTACTCACCTGGGGCGCCTGAGCTCTACCGTCTCGTCTTAATGAGGCAGGTAGAGGTAGCCAATTAAGCCTTACCTGTAATTAACATGCCAAAGAGGGTTCTACTTCGTATTAGTTTTTGTCGTATAGTTAAAGTTCATTGCAATATTGGATTTTCGTGGCATGAAATTTATGTGTGGTGTGTTGAGTTCTTTGTTTGTTTTTTAGTCTTTATTTTAGCGGTCTGGTGTGTGTGTGTGTGTGTGTGTGTGTGTGTGTGTGTGTGTGTGTGTGTGTGTGTGTGTGTGTGTGTGTGTGTGTGCGTGTTTATTGGTTAGCCACTGGTCAGAAATGTACAATACTATGAAATCATTGTACCGTTAGCTTTTGGGATATATTTATGAAGGGGAGTGTAATTAAGTGTTCTTGTCTCATTGGTTTAGTGTATTGAGAGATGGGGAGAGAAGTAAAAGAAAGTAAGAAGATAAGGAAAAAAAGAGAGAAAAAAAGACAGACGTAAGGAAGGTACTAAAGAGATGAGAAAAGAGCGATGAGATGAGGAAGGAATAAAAAAAAAAAGAAGTAAGGAAGAACTAACTATAAAGAAAGTGAGGAGGGAATGAACAGGTGAGAGGAAAATCAGGTGAATTGTCACTACCAAGAAGAGTAAAATACAGAAGAAAAGATAAAGGATTCCCAAATATTAATGCAACTCATTCAATATAATCTTACTTAATCTTAATTTTTCCCCAAGCATACTTATTTCCGTTTTTTCAATAAGGTTAAGAATTAAATATATGATTAAATTTTGTTTATCATTGGTGTTACAACATTTAATTTGTCAAGGGATCTTTGCTTTTGTCTTATTTTTTGTAGCACTGGCAGATGATAATACTCATTATAAGCATCATATCAGTATTTGTTCATTTTTCTTCCTCCTATTCTTTTTTTTTTTTCCGTCACACTACATTGTTGTTGCTAATATTATCATTATCATCCATCTCTTAATTCTTTTATTTTCTTATTCCTCTTCTACCTACTCCACCCTATCCCTCAACAGCAGCAGCAGCAGCAGCGGGCAGACTCACTCAGTGGTTGATCAGATTACAAAGTCAATTATGAGTAAAAATGCCAGTCATGGACATAGGAGGGGGAGGGAGAGGGTGGGGAAGGAGGCAGGAAAGAGCCACGTGCCTAAAACCAACACATCTCGCCACCCACCACAGCCGCCCCTTGGCCCGACCCTCCACCGCCGCCGCCCACCTCATTACCACCTTCGTCCACCCACCCACCCACCAACCCACCCACTCAACATTTCTCCAAGGTCGCTCTTCTTCATCTCTGCTGGCGTTTATGATTCATTCTGTTCCATTTTATTATTACGGCTTTTTTCGTGTATTTGCTTGTATTCTTGCTTCACTCAGTTGCAGTTTGTTTCCATGCTTCACTCAGTTGCATTCTATTACCACTGTTTATTTGTGTATTTGTTTGTACTCTTTCTACACTCAGTTGAATTTAATTACCACTATTTGTTCGTGTATTTGTTTGTATCCTTGCTTGTTTGATCGACGTTTGTTTATTTGTGAGCTCTTAGTCTTTTTTCCTGCTGGTGAGTAGTTGTCGTAGTAGTAGTTGTCTCTCTGTCTGTGTGTCTGATTGACTATATGTTTCAGAAGATTAATATGAACTTCTTTTTTGTCCCCCCCCCCCCACCTCTCTCTCTCTCTCTCTCTCTCTCTCAACTGCGTGTCAGTCTCGTCTTTACAAGCTATAAGTTACCCTTGGCTTAATCACGTCTCACAGCTCCATTCGCTGAATGCAAACACCTGTCGCTTTAAATACACATCCATTTATGACCTTCCTCAAGCCCCACGTCTTACCTATCTACCTTACAGTCATTCAAAAACATCATCCTGGCTATATTTTTCCTCTCGTCTTCATTTTTTCGTCAATTAAAAGCGAGATATTTTCCTCCCTGGGAGCTGCTAAACACACAAAATTTGCAATTATCATAAGTTCTCTTCTGATTTCATTGACTGTCTACTACTGCAGCTATTAACCCCTTCAGTACTGAAACACATTTTTACTATGAAATTTGGGCGTGATTAGACGCTTTTATTGACGCCAGGGAAGGTATATTGAGGCCAGACAATTAATGGCCAGAGTCAGTACTATTCTAATCCCCGACATGAGTTTCTGAAGCTGTATAAAGTTGCCAAATAATAAGCAAAACAAATATGAAAATTCGTCCCAGTACTGAAGGGTTAATACTACCATCTGCGTTTCCCTAATCATTACTACTACTACTACTACTACTACTACTACTACTACTACTACTACTACTACTACCACCACTACTACTACTACTACTACCACCACCACCACCACCACCTGTTTCCCCAATAACAACCAACCACAGAGCCAGTCAGTCAACCAACCACTCCTGGCCCACTCATGTATACCCCCCCTCCTCCCAGTCCCACCGGTTTCCCTCCCCACGACACACATAGAGAGACAGCCCGCCCGCAGCCGCCACCTCCCGGTATACCTGGTTCCCCTGCTGTTCTCTCTCAATTTTTCTCGTTTTTAACTCTCCACTAATGAACTCGTCCCTGCCTCTTAGTGTGGACTTAATCTATATTTTTTCCGCCTCGCTCAACGTGGATTATCGACCACACATGAAAGAGAGGAGGTTGGGGGATGGTGTATAGGATTACCTTGAGAGAGAGAGAGAGAGAGAGAGAGAGAGAGAGAGAGAGAGAGAGAGAGAGAGAGAGAGAGAGAGAGAGAGAGAGAGAGAGAGAGAGAGAAACCTACTTGGGCACCCAACCAATTCAACACACACCACTAACCTACACACACCACCACACCTCTCCCATGCCCCTCCTCACCACCCACACACAGGAAATCAGAGAGCAACACCAGGACAAACAAGTGTAGAGAGAGAGCAAAGACAGGACACGCGGCGAGCTCTTCGTAATAAAAGAGTATATTGATATAAGCGGCGCAAAGAGAGGGAGGCGCGGCTGAGTGTTTGAGGAATGGCCAGAGCTGAGAGGTGACCAACAGCTGCCTGGAGGAGGAGGAGGAGGAGGGAAAAATTGAGACAAGGGGAAAAAAAGGCAGTGTTTGGGGAAGGTAAGAGGAAGAATAAGGAATAGGAACAGCATATGATGTGTGTAGGAAGAGAAAAGGGGAGAAAGAATAATAAACAATAAAAACAACAACAACAAAGATGAGAAAAGAAAAAACAGGGACGAAGGCAAAGGGGGGAGAGAGAGAGAGAGAGAGAGAGAGAGAGAGAGAGAGAGAGAGAGAGAGAGAGAGAGAGAGAGAGAGAGAGAGAGAGAGAGAGAATCACGCTTTATATTCTTACATACTCTAACATAGCACACACACATTGAATCACTAAAACCATCAATATAATTCACTCCATACAGCAACACACACACACACACACATGATAATATCCCCCAGTGGTAGTGAGTGGCCGCGAGGTGCCCTGGTGGTGGTGGTGGTGGTGGTGGCGGCGGCGGCGGGACAGTCGGTGGGGGAGACCAGGTGCCCAGAATCACCGGTGGCAGATGGTACCTCCCACTCACCACAACAAATGGGAGGGAGGGAAGGCAGGCAGAGAGAGGGAGAGAGAGAGAGAGAGAGGGGGGGGGGGGGACGAAAGCGAGCGACCGCCACCACCACCGCCACCGCCATCACTATTCCTACCACTACCTCTGTTTTCTAAAGCCAATAAACTTTCCTTCTTCCGGTTCATCTACATCCCTCAAGGCACGTAGGCGGTTTGTTGGGCACTTTTGAGAGGTTAACGCCATTGCTCTCTCCCTCTCCCGTCCCTCCATCTCCCTTCTTCTCTCCTTCCCTGCTGCTTGTGAGGTAAGAAGCAGGGGACCAGAAAATCTTGAGGAGTTCCGCTGGGTCTTGATGAAAAGGATGAAACGTTTGTAGTTTTGGAAGTAAATTGAAGTCTTGTTTGAAACTTGTGTATACTTCGTTGTTTGTGTTAATACGCGTATGCACATGCACATGCACACGCACGTACACGCACGCACAAAATGTTTTCGTCTTAAAAATATCGGTAAATAAACCCTTAAAGAATAAATCAATTTCAATTCTACTTCCCATTTCTCCTGTAGTGACAACCACATGAAGCTGCCTCAATATGAACTATCCTCATCTGCAGTGGAATATTCCTCAGAACCTTCATACACACACGAAAAGAGTCTTCCCTCACTAAAACAGCTGAAGTTAGGCGTTCTGAGCTGATTCTGCTAAAACTTCTCAGCAGACTCCACTCCCACCTCTGCTTCTGGAGCCACAGCCCCAACATCCATTCCATCATGTATGTATATTTCTCAAAGCGACTTCATTCCATTCTTTGCATCAAATATCACAGCTGGAACATACAAACATGCCTTCTCTGAACTATAACATTTCACTTTAGCCCAACTCCCAGCTCCACCATCCAAAACACCCTGTAAATTGAAACCTGCCTTATTCTACCCGCCTCTAAATTACATATCACAACTTCTGAATCAACTTAACCTCCTCCTCAGCTGCCACGTGCGATCTAGCAAGTCAGACCGCCCATTCATCGCCTCTCCTGAAGCCAATTATACAAGACAGATCTGAGCACCTGATGGGAGTCGAGGTGGACTAATCAAATCGTAGCGCCGAACCGATTTTTTTTCTGCTCAGCTCCGTGTTGCATAAATCATGGCCAAGCAACCGCCCGGCCTACTGCTAATTGGGCTTGTGGTGGCCATGGAGCGGGGCACCAATTTGTCTCCTCGTGCTCCCAGGTGAGATACTGATAGGAAGGTGAGATGAATGGATCTATAGTAACAAACAAACAAACAAACAAAAAAAGACCACGAACCGATTGAAATAGAACGACAAGGTGAGAGAAAATGGAAGGATATAAAAGGATGCAATTGCGTAAAAACGTTTAAAGGTGACACACTGATAGGAAGGTGAGATGAATGGGTCTGTAGTAAAAAAAGACGACAACGGAGCGATTGAAATAGAAGAACAACAAGGTGAGGGAAGACGGAAGGATGTGAAAGGATGCAATTGCGCAAAAACGGAAAAAGGTGACACTGAAAGGAAGGTGAATGAGATGAATTGGTCTGTAGTAACAAAAACGACCACGGACCGATTGAAAGAGAATAACAACAAGGTGAGGGAAGACGGAAGGATATAAAAGGATGCAACTGCGTAAAAACTAAAAAAAAATATATAATAGCCTTGAAAAAGAAAACCAGGGCCAGTATCGACAAAAATTCTGAAGTTTCTAATTTTTCGAAGACAAATTTCTATCTTGACCTTCTGAAATGCATACTAAAGAATCTCAGTTTATACGGGCACAGGTGAGGTAAGAGGAGTGAGACAGAGTGAGATCTAAGGGCATAATTACGACAGAATCTCAAAGGATGGGAGTCACAGAGGAAGATGTGCGGGCAAGAAGCAACAGAAGGCACCATGAGTACCAGGTGAGGCATTATTTACTCAACAGGTGATCTTTTTAATGAGTTTCGATATGATGGCCAGGATGTGATACTAGTGACCCTTCCCGCTACGTACGATTTACTAGGGCAGCTTTTTGTTAGGTTAGGCAGGACTGGCGAGCGTCTAGGCTGTGGTGAATGTATTGACGAGTGGGTAAGAAGGTTAAGTAAGTTAGAACATTATTTTTCTTTCAGTAATGAGTCGTTGGGTATCATTAGTTTATTTTCATTGAAAGTGAAGAGAGAGAGAGAGAGAGAGAGAGAGAGAGAGAGAGAGAGAGAGAGAGAGAGAGAGAGAGAGAGAGAGAGAGAGGAGAGAGAGAGAGAGAGAGAGAGAGAGAGAGAGAGAGAGAGAGAGAGTGTGTTGGAAGCTCAGTCTCATTCAATCAGAGGCCAAGGGACGCTGCCAGGTAAGATGGGAGGCGAGGAGGTGGCTGTGGCCAGGTGTGTTGGGCCCACCACCTGCCCTCGCCTCTCTCTCTCTGCGACTCACACTCCCATCCTCCCTCCGTCGTCCCTCCCTCCCTATCTCTACTCTCTCTTCCTTCTTCCTTCCCGCCAAAAGTTTCCTTATCTTTCACTGTGTGTGTGTGTGTGTGTGTGTGTGTGTGTGTGTGAGAGAGAGAGAGAGAGAGAGAGAGAGAGAGAGAGAGAGAGAGAGAGAGAGAGAGAGAGAGAGAGAGAGAGTCTAGATTGAGATTTCTTGCTATAGTTATTATTGTTGCTGTTATTATTATTATTATTATCATTATTTTTTTTATAGTAGTAGTAGTAGTAGTAGTAGTAGTAGTAGTAGTAGTAATAGTAGTAGTAGTAGTAGTAGTAGTGTCATCATTACCATCATTATTATCATCGTTATTCTCATCGTCATCATCATCAATATCATCATCATCATCATCATCATCATCATTACTTACTATTTCACATTCAATTATCTTCCCGTTCATCTGATCCAAAAAATTACAAAAATAAAAAATAAAAACTGAAAAAAAAAGAGGAAAGAGACGAAACAAAACAGCATAACAATCAACAGGATTCAAGCAGAGGGAACAGTAAGGGAGAGGGTTTTTAGTGTCACGACAACGTTTTAAGCACAGGTGAACCAATACTGGTACACCTGAACACCCCCACTTCCTCCCCCCCTCACCCCTCACCTCGCCCCGCCCCGCCCCATCCAGCCCTGCCCCGCCCCGCCCCTCAGCTGTCTGCCAATAATGAAAGGTAAAAGCAAAGGTTCACCCACCACCTGAGCAAAACGTGATGTGCTTCGTTAGAATGTTCAGTGTTATTTGTATCCCCTCTCTCTCTCTCTCTCTCTCTCTCACTCTCTCTCTCTCTCTCTCTCTCTCTCTCTTGCCTCAGGATGTTATTGAGAATGTATATTATTTTTTTGTGTGTGTGTTTCATTCATGTTTATATGTATATTTGTCTTTCTTTCTCTCTGTGTTTCTTTTTGTTTGTTTTCTTTTTTTTGTGTGTGTGTGTCTGTCAAGAGAGAGAGAGAGAGAGAGAGAGAGAGAGAGAGAGAGAGAGAGAGAGAGAGAGAGAGAGAAACACACTTTTGAGTTTTCTTTGTCGTTATTTACCTCAGTAATTGATTTGGGATTATCTTTTATCCTGAAATGTCAATGAAAAAGTTTTGATGTGAATGTGCTTCTATTATCGAAAACTTTATTTGCTTCGTTTTACATTTCAGTTTAATTTTCCTGATGGTTCGTTCTTTTTTTCATATTCCAGATTTCAAGTCGCTCTTCACTCACCTGCATTGCTTCAGCTCTATAAAATCAAGGTATGAATTTATATTTCTTCATGTATCACAAAACATTTTTCTCTTAACAATTTCCTATTTGTATTGTGAAGCGTGCCGACGTAATATATATTTAACAAGTTGTCTGAGAGCTTCGAGGAATTTCCCGATGTGTTTTAGTGGTTTTGTTAATACTCTAACAAAGAATCTGCATCGTCGTGTATGAAAAAACAATTCTTTCAGTATTCGAATGCATTTTTCTATATTCATTTTGCTGATGTTTTGTCGATTTTACACAGCTTCAAAAACTCATGTGGGGATTGAAATAGTACAGACTCTTTCCATTAATCTTTTGATCTCCCTAGACCTTTCCTAATGTTAATAAAATCGTCTCATCACACCCGAAACTCTTGGTAAAAATGTGTCCCAGTACTGAAGGGGTTAAAAACTGACGAATCATCCCTGGCGAGAGAGAAAATATTTTAATGGATTTTCAGAGCGCGTTCGTGATTTTTTTTATAGTTTAATAAGGATTCTTCATAGTCAATATAGAAAAAAAAATCATGAACCTAACTAACCACCTTTATTTATACAATGTGAGCTTTTTACGAATATTTATGGGCTAAAGAAGACTACCTAATAGAGGCCTCCTATCTGAAAGCCCACTCATTTAGTAACCGTTAACCCCAGTGGACAGAGAGAGAGAGAGAGAGAGAGAGAGAGAGAGAGAGAGAGAGAGAGAG
>CM035195.1:3339100-3353410 GCA_020233015.1 Callinectes sapidus | reverse complement strand
GAGAGAGTCAAGCAGAGATATTTTCACTTATCTTTTTATCAAAAACACGATTTACTTACCGGAAAGAGAAAAAAGACGTTAGAAAGAGAGAAACAGAGAGGGAAAAAAAAGAGAAAACGGAAGCACATAAAACAAAGCACAACCTCTCGCAAAAAGAGGAAAAAGGAAAGGAAACAGACAAAAAATACCATCTGGGTACGTGCTTGGTATGAATGAAAGGGAAAGAAAAGAAGAAAAGAAGAAAGAAATAAAGAGAAAAGGAAAAAGGAAAAACAACCACAAAACCACAAGCAAAAAATAAAAAAAAAATTAAAAAAAGTCAAAGAAATGTATGAGAAGGGAACCCAAAAGATGGTTTTCGTGGAAGAAGAAAGAAAATGAGAGAGAAAAACACACAGTGAGGAATATGAATGAGGAACAGGAGGAAAATGAATATAAAGGAGGTATAATGGAATTTTGGGGGGTACGAAAGAAGAGATGGACATAAGAAATTAGGGCAAAGAGAAAGAAGAGGGAAGCATATCATAGGAACGGCAGAGGCGAGGCAGGGCAGAGTGGGTGGGTGGGTGGGCCAAACACAGGCAAGGCACACAACTTAAGTGCCACATTTGCCTCTATCAATTTCTCTTTCCGGTGTCTGAGGTGGTCGGGTCGCTTAAGTGGCATGCCGTGGAGGAGTGGGCGTGGGTGGGCGTGGGTGGGGCGCGGGTGGGGTATGGGTGGGTGGGTGGGTGGGAGGCTGGTGGAAGATATGGGTGTATGGGGCCCTTGTTCCCAGACAACCACCTGCCTCTCAGTGTACTTACTCAGCCCATTAACCCATACACGCACGCGCGCTCACACACAAAAGCGAACTAAATTAAAGAAATGTCACTATAATCCATAAAAATTCTTTAAAATGGAGAGAGAGAGAGAGAGAGAGAGAGAGAGAGAGAGAGAGAGAGAGAGAGAGAGAGAGAGAGAGAGAGAGAGAGAATAAGATAACAAAAAAACTTCCTTTACATTAATCCAAAACAAAAAAAAAAAACTAAACCACAAAAATACCCGAAAAAAAGAAACACAAAGAGAATAAACGAAAAAAGAAAAGAAAAGCAACATCTCCCATACAAAACCCAAGAACTCCATGATGGGCTAAGGACTCTGGGGACTTAGGAACGTGGATGAATTATGCAGAGAGGCAGGGAAGCGGAGGGGCAGGGACCAGGTCTTATGGGGCTTATCTAGAGGGACTTAAGCCACTATCTCTCGGGCCACTGAGGACGGTGGGTTGGTGTTTACATTACCACTGGCCACCTTGCCGCCTGTCTCCCTCGGCTGCTTCCCCTCCCTGCCTTATGTGTAGCAGGTGCCCCTCGCTCCCCCCCCCCCACCCCTACAGACTCCTACTTCACGCTGGGTGCTACTGTGTGGTAGAGGAAGGGGAGGGAGGAGGGGAGGAGGTTCTTGTGTGTGTGTGTTTCATATGTGTTTTGTATGTTTGGGTTTAGTAACAATATCCCATTGTAAACACACACACACACACACACACACACACACACACACACACACACACACACACACACACACACACACACACACACATGCTCACGCACACACACAGAGAGGAAGAAATGAGTAACTTTTCAAGATTTCTTCGAGGCGTGACAACCTTCCAAATATGTAAATGTAACGCGTCATTCGCCCCATGTGCCGTAACAAGGTGGCATTCCAAGCTTAATTAAACCTCGGGAGGAACGACATGCCCAGAACTTCCTCTTAGGGCGAAGTAACACGTTTTTAACAATGGGAGAGTCGATCTTATGTGTACAGGTGTGTCTTGCTTTTCATCCCCCAGGTGAGTGTCTTTTAACAAGGTAGTAGTAGTAGTAGTAGTAGTAGTAGTAGTAGTAGTAGTAGTAGTAGTAGTAGTAGTAGAACGAGAAAAAAGAAAAGGAAAAGAAAATAAGAATTAATTTATGAAAAATTATAAAGAATAAAATTAATGAGTTGGGAATGGCGGGATGAATGAGAGAGAGAGAGAGAGAGAGAGAGAGAGAGAGAGAGAGAGAGAGAGAGAGAGAGAGAGAGATGGATGAAGGAAACTGATGGAGGGATGGAGGGAGAAGGCTCCGATCACCACCCTCACCACCACCTTGTCCCTGGTGGTGACTCCCCTCTATCATCACTCACCAGTCTCCCCTCACTACCCCTCACCTTCCACCACCACCACCACCTTCACGAGGCCTAAGGTGTCAGTTTCTCCAAAAATAAGTTTATCCTGACGGCGAGACGAGAATGAAAAGAGGAACAGGAGAAAAATCGATAAACAGGAGAAGGAGATGTGAAAGAAGATGAATATAAATGAATATGAATGAAGAAAAATAGTGAAGGAGATGTAAAGGAAACTAGTGAATATATTTTTACTATTCTTTTTTTCACCCACGAAACAAGTAAAAAAGAAAAGGAAAGAAAACTAAATTAAACAGAATGAAATAAAAGAAAACAGCAAAAGAACACATCGTAATCCTGTTACTATATATTCCTTCTCTTCATTACTTATTTTCTACTTTCCTAAATCTAAACTAAACAGAATGAAGCAAAAGAAAACAGCAAAAAAAACACATTGCAATCCTTTTACCACCTATTCCTTCTCTTTATTCCTTATTTTCTATTTTCCTTTTCTTCCCTTTTTTTCATCCCCTTGAGCTATTTCCCCTCGATTCCCCACAGATGGGTGCCAGCTGGAGCGAGAGGAAGGGTGGCCCAGTGAAGGGGAAAGGCTTTGTTAGCACCTCTTGTTTCCACTTCTAACTCAACACTGACAGAATTTACAGGCTTCGAAAACCGTATTATCACCACCACCACAACTACTACTACTCTCACCACCATTCTTCTTTATTTCCCATCACTATCACTGCTATCCCTACCACCACCATCATCACTACCACCACCATCACCACTCTCACCACCATTCTTCTCTCTATTTCCCATCTTCACCATCAATATTTCGATCAACACAGCCAATAAAACATTTTTTTTGGCTATTTTTTGGCACTATAATCATTATAACTACCACCATCACCATCACCTCTATCACTTATTATAACTGACGCTATCTTCTCCCCCTCCCCCCATATCTCTCTGAATAGGTTATTAAAACGCGCGCGCGCGCCAGTGTGTGTGCGTGTGTTTGTTTGTTCGGGCAGACAAACTGACGAAGGGAGACGCAGGCAAACACTCAAAAGCTGATCGTTCATCTCACCACTTGTGTGTGTGTGTGTGTGTGTGTGTGTGTGTGTGTGTGTGTTTGCTTTAGCCATGAAGGGGGCAAGGACATGGCACAAAAAGGGTGAAGGCCCCTAAATCGGCAGTTTGAAAACAAAAAGGATAAAAAATAGAACATAGACATTGAATACTTTTATAAGGTTCTGTATTTTATTTCTTTCCTATTTTTCATTTCATATTTTCAAACTTTCAAACTTTCAAAATTTTGGCTATACATTTTTACGTCTGTGTGTTTTGGGGGGGTCCTTTTTGTTACCCATAGTCATTGCACGTCTTACATAAAGGAAAGGAAAAATGATGTATTAATTAGAATCTTTTACCCTTAAGTCTATTGTTCACTTTAAGTTGTCACCTTTGATATGCGACGAGCCCTTGTTCTAGTATTCTTGCATTATATGCCTAGTATTTCTTTACTTTACTATCGTTATCGTTGTTATCTGTAAGGCATATCCCACTAGCTCAACCTGACCGAACCCAAAGCCAATCTGACCTAACTTGACCAAATCTAACCTAACACGATTTAAGCTTCGGATCTACACTCTATCTGTCTGCCACTCTCTTTGTTACCTTCGTACATGTTAAGTGAATAAAGGAAGCTTGCCATTCTAATAACCACGACCCCACAACACACAAGGCCCATTCCACCATTAAGACTACCAAGGTTTACATTCACCAGCTTTTTCTTCACACATCAGAAAAACATATTAATTATCCTACATCATGCGTAACATATACCACCAACATCGCCGCCAAGACCACCACCAGCACCACCAGAGCCCTCACCACTACCAACCCGCCCTGATGACAGACAGACAGACATACAGAAACCCACAACCACCAGCTCCTGTAGATAATGGGAGAGGCGAAGGACGTCCGGATGATTGATAAGGAGGAGGAGGAGGGGGAGGATGAGGATGAGGATGAGGATGAGGAGGAGGAGGAGTACCAACGAAAATATGATACAATACTTTTATACTTACAATAAAAAGAAAAATTATATAGAATGCAAAATTAAAGAAAAATACCAAAAGAAAAAAGGAAAATACAGGCAAGAAAATTAAGGAGGAAAATGACACAGTGACACAAAGAAGAATAATTAATAAAGGAGGTGCGGAGGGAAGGAAAGGAGAGGGAGGGAGAGGAGGAGGGAGGGAAGGAGGAAGGGAGAGAGGGAAGGAGTCTGGAAGCAAGGAAGGAAGGAGGGAAGGGAAGGATGCTGATGGAGGAGGTGAGGAAAGAAGGCAAGCAGGGGGTGTCGCGAAGGAAGGAGGAGAAGGAAGAGGAGAAGGAAGAGAAAGAAGAGAAGGACGAAGACAGGAAGGGAAGAGAAAGAGAAGGACGAAGACACAGAGGAATGAGGAAACAAAAGGAGAGAGAGGAAGATAAAGAAAAAAGGATGAGAGAACCATAATAGGAAACTTTCTTAAATCTTAAATGAAGCTCAACACTACCAATTAACACCTGAATAATGAGAAACGCCTTAAAAGTAACATGGTGGTGGTGATGGTGATGGTGGTGGCGGTGGCGGTGATGGTAGTGGTAGTTTAAGTATTGATGTATTTTTTTTTCTCTCTTCTACATCTGCTTTCTCTCAACTCAGTGTCACGACCTACTTAACGTCACTTCTCTCCCCCGTCTCCCTTTCTCCCTACTCCCTCCCCGTCAGTACCAGTCTCCAGCCCTTGACGTGTGCCTTCTCTTGTTGTCTGGCACCCTCTCCCCTCAGATCCCCTCCCCTCACTGCCTCGTGCCGCTCCTCCCCATCCAGACATCACTCCTCCTCCTCCTCTTTCTCCTCCCCCTTGTGGTATCTCACTCCTATCTAACCACGTGCAAGAAACCTCCCTCTTGGCACTTCCTCCTCCTCCTCCTCCCCCTCCTTGCACTCCTTCATTCTTTCCTTTCTTCCTTCCCGTTCTCCTATCGCGCCTTTCTTCCTTCCATCCTTCCTTCTGGCCTTCCTTTTCCTGCCTCGTTCGTTGCCCTTCTGCTCATGATCCCTTCCTCCACCTGGCGACCTCGTGAATAACAAAAATTGCCCTCCACGTCCTCCCACCCTCCCCCGTCCCTCCGCCAGACACTCCCCTCCACGTCAGGCCCCCTTCAGAGTCCCGACAGCAGTAAACACTAACAAGGAGAGTCAAAACCACATGCCCTTCTTGTTTACTGAGGCAGGACGTCACTATGGCAACGCTGCTAAGTGTATGAAAGGCATTGGTGTTCAGTTTTCAATGCCACGTCGCTGCTGGTGCTGGGAAAGGTAAGGTATGCGTAAAGAAATTCGAGGTTTGGTCTGGTTCAGGGGAATTCACTGCGTCATTCCACCCAGCGGCCCGTTTTCTTTAGCTTGGGTACGGTCAGACGCAACTTGGTAACACTGCAAGCACCAGACACACGCTCTCTCTCGCTCTCTCTCAGCCAGACGCTTCATCTTGGTAACACTACAGTCCACAGCCCTCCTCTCGCCTCGTCTTGGTAACACCGCACGTATGGTACACAAGTAACTAGATAATATGATTAATTTCTTATAGTCATTCTAGTAATAAGGAAGCACACGGAAAACGCGATCACTGGTAATAATAACGTGGAAAGTGTACTATCGGATCGTGTATGAATAAAAAAAATAAGTGCTTAAATCCATGTCAGTTTCTCTTGTGTCAACGATTTTGATTGAAACAGATAGAGAGGATGGGAGAAGAATAGAGAGAGGGAGGGAAGGAAGGAGGGAGGGAGGGAGCGAGCGAGCTTCAAGTAAAGGAAGAAAAATATATGGGGAAGCGAGTACAAAATGGTTAACGTTACAAAAAGATACAGAAAAGAGTAAGACGTGAATAATGTTTTGATTGAGGAATGGAAGATAGGAAGAAAGAATGGGATAAGGAAAATGGATTGGTTACGAAGGAAAGCAAAAGGAAAAAAAGGATAAAAGTACGAAAGAGAAAATATAATTAGATTAAGGAAACAAAAAATATATAAACGGAGGAAACAAAATATCAAGCAACAAAAAAGAAATAGAAATGAACATATGAAAAGAAACATAGAGAGAGGAAGCAGACAAGGAGAAAAGAGGCCAGTAGAAGAGTAGGACAGGAAGGAGAGGAGGCATGGGATATAGTGGAGTGCGGGGGTGGGTGTGGGAGTGAGAGGAGGAGGGGTGGGGAGGACAAAGGGTGGTGGAGGAACGGGGGAGGCTGCGTCAAGGGTGAACAGCTGAGCGTACAGCTGTCGGACATGTGTATACCACCTGTCGCCTCGCTGTCAACAACATCTGTAAGGCACTTGTGATTCCGTCTCTTTGTGTCAATGATGTCCAGCTTCATACAAGCACCGATTGAGATTGAGATTGAGAGAGAGAGAGAGAGAGAGAGAGAGAGAGAGAGAGAGAGAGAGAGAGAGAGAGAGAGAGAGAGAGAGAGAGTCTACAAAAGAATGAAAATAAATCAAAGGAATGAAAAGTTTAATGAGAGAGAGAGAAAGCGTAAATATTCCAGGGATTATTGAATAGTCGCTAACATCCGTCTTTTTTCATAGATATCATCATTGAAATTTTTTCCCATATATGTTTTTTCTTCCCTTTTCTTCTTGGCGGTGTTGGAAAAAGGTTGATCTTCAATTCAAACTTTTCATAGTACTCGTCAATGTTTTCGTTCCTTTCCTTACACTGCCTAATTATTAATACAAATCAACACCTTGGTAGACTATCACTCAATAACTACCAACATAGAAAACAAGGGAAAAAACTTCAATTTCATATCTAACTACTATTTAAGGACTGGGATTCAGTGGGTCCTTTTTCAACATGTATTGTGTATTCGGCCAAACTAGCTCCCTTCTTACATGAAAAAAAGATTGTCATTCCTCTGTTTTGTTATAAAAACTCTTACGTATAGGAGATTCTTTACAAATCATTAACTTAACTCTAGTGCATATCAACCTAATAAATCTCAGTTCCACCCTATACAGACAAAGTTCTCTCTAAAACAATATCAAAACTATTATGTACAGGAGTCATTACAAATCTCAAACTTAAATCTGGTGTATATCAAGTAAATCATCTCAATTTCACACTAAATAAGCAAATTTTCTTCACAGACACTATTAAAACTAAGGTCCATAGAAGTCTTGAAACAAATCTCAACCTTCATTCTAGCATATTTCAACCTAAAACTCCTTGTATTTCGTGTGTGTTTTTTCAAGCGTTTAACCCTCTGTGTTTATTCCCGTTTCCTCCCACGCTCTTACTCACTCCCATTCCTCTCCTTACCGCTGTCACTTCCTCTCGCCTCTCCTCTCTTCACCTCCTTGTCTCTCCCTCCCTAGCGTGTGCCTGACGTACTTGAATCAGGCACGTGTGGGTGGTAAGTGGAGGGAAGATTGGAGGGCGACAGGGATGAAGGAATGGAGGGGAGGAAGAAGCGATGGAATATGAGAAGCAAAGATGAGGAAATAGTACAGAATGTGGGTGTGTGTGGGGAGAGAGAGAGAGAGAGAGAGAGAGAGAGAGAGAGAGAGAGAGAGAGAGAGAGAGAGAGAGAGAGAGAGAGAGAGAGAGAGCACCAAAGAGACAGGGGCCAAACTCCAGAAGATTTACGCCTCGTCATCTGTCACCCTCCAACTTGTCCCTCGTAACCTAAACTTGGGGTCAAGAAGCGGTCAGGTCGAAGGTCAAATATCAGCCTTAACAACGCCCAAAGCCTCACACTTAAACCGGCAAATCTTCGCCCTTAAACTGAGTGTCCAGAGGGGTGAAAACGGGACACTCGCCTAGACCTCTTTAACTGTCAAGAGCAACAGACAACCCACACGATATTTCATGTAACCAATAAGAGGCAAGTTCTCAATGACACGAGGCGCAAATTGATAACGCTGAAAGACGGACGTGAGAGAGAGAGAGAGAGAGAGAGAGAGAGAGAGAGAGAGAGAGAGAGAGAGAGAGAGAGAGAGAGAGAGAGAGGGAGAGAGAGAGAGAGAAATACACAAAAACTCAACACACCACAACCTATCATTCAACTTTATAAGAACTTTAGTAACACGTAATAAATTGTACAAACGAAATACACAATATACAAGCACACTTACACCACCCCCTCCCTCTCCTTCCCCCTCCAAACACAGGTGACGCGGACAGGTAACAGATGCTTGGCTGTACAACAACTTTAGCCTCCTCCCCCCCTCCGTCCCCAGGTGTCTAAGGCCACATCTGTTCACCCACGCACCTCCCCACACTGTGTCCCTCAATGCTAACTGTCCCATTATCCTCTCCTCCTGTGGCGTGGTTTGTGTCATCAAGTACTGTGGAATATATTAATTTGTGGTCTCTCTCTCTCTCTCTCTCTCTCTCTCTCTCTCTCTCTCTCTCTCTCTCTCTCTCTCTCTCTCTCTCTCAAGTGGTGGCTAGTCAGTGTTTGTCTTCGTGGAGGCCGCAGCGTGTTCCTCCACCTCATGCAGAGACTAACAGACTAACCAAGACACTAAGGCACTCGAGTCAGGCAGGGTGTGAGGCGGAGGGGGGCTGGGGGTGGCGAGGCGAGGGAGGGAAGATGTATATTGTTAGGATAAACACAGCCTCTGAACGCCCATGTCTTGTAAACACAGGAGCAGACGCCACGCTGCCTTGTGTCCTCCGCTGCAGACACGCCTTCACAAATCGAACAAAGCCAGGAGCAATGTTTGGCACTGCTTGGCGCTTCATGGCCCATTATAATACAATATAAAGCCGTAAGATGTAACGTACACTAACAGAATGCCACGTGTACAATCATATACACGAGCCCACTGTCACGTACGCAAGTTTAGCACCGCACATGCACGCTTATTAAATCTTATACACGCTCCAAAACACAAAACACGCGCTCGCAACAACATAACATAAACACGGCTTTAACACGATACATACACATAAATACTCCCACATCACTGTACATTTGTCTTTGGCGCTATAACACTTCAAATTACCCTTCCTTATCACATTTTGTCACTGCCCACAATACCAAATCAATACCTTCAACACCATATTGCTGGCCACATTATACCGAGGCTTATAACTTATTATAACCAAAGTTCTTAAAAGATATCACCTGTAGAACCTAAACTATAACATGTACTGCCACAATAAGAGTGTCAATGAAGGGAAGACGAAAGGTAACGACGAAACTGAAGACAAGGAAAGAGGATGATGTAAGTTCAATTTTGGTGTTTGTAAATTTGCTGTCTGAACACAACACCTACTGTCAAGTGTTCTTAGCTTATTCTTCCTTCTTCCTGCTCTTCCCTCCTGCTGTTCTCTTTCCTCCAACACTTACCTCTCAATCCTCCCCTCAACTTAACTTCAATTATCAACAACATTACTACGCACAATTTGTACAACACGTCATTGCTTTAGATTACCAACAATTTCAACAACCAACTCAATTTCACAAGTCGGTTTTAGCATCCTAAAGTGAAAGTTTGGCCTCGACGACCCAGAAAACGTACAATTTCCCTATTTACCCGCACAAAAAGCCTCCATCAGCTCAGTATTATCCTCCCAGGCGCCTCAGTTTCCCTCGTTATTAGCGGAGACAAAAACGCTACAGAGATCCTTCTTCCTGCGGCCTTCGGGAAAAACAATATCACGAGACGTCCTGCCCCAGATCTTGAGCAGGACACGCAGGGAGGAGAGGCAGACCAGCGCCACAACAATGAAGTGCTTTTGTTTCTCGTACACGCCTCAAAGGAACAATTATCCATCACTTTCACTCTCCTCCTCCTCTCTACCGTCTGCTCATCTTTAGGGTTCACATCCTCTCTCTTAATTAACCTGCTGGAGGAGGAAGAGTTACCTGGGCCCAAGGTCGTCCTCGCAGCCTCACCACCTTAGGTCTATTTTACCTTTCCGTTCGGCCTCCTGGGAACCCCCGCCGCGAGGACCTGTCTTATTTCATCCCTTGCTCTCTCCAATTCCCGCTTTAATAGCTACTGGACGACTTAATTACTCTCCTTAATTAGCACCTGTAACGGTCTCTTTGTGGTGACGCGCGCGGGTGACAACAGGTTCGGTTTCATGGGAAGGGTTTGGTTGCGCGACGCTTGCCAACAGTCCCGCCAGAGTCGAGGAACAAACACTCGGCCCAGGCGCTTGACGAGGCAGGAAGTGAATCGCGCTTTCATGGTTCTCTTGACTTGATTTACCATTCCTCATTACGCGCCGCGCCGCGTCGCCTCTCGTGTCCTGCGCGGAGAGAGTAATCGGACACGGGCGAGTCGCAGATGATGAGCGGGCTGCCATCTGTTGAGACAGTGATGAAGCATAATGACCAACACGCTGGCCTTAGCCTTGCCGAGACTTGCACCGGACACACACTTGCCTCCCGCGCCACCCACTCTCTTCCTTCACTAAGGTTTCTCTTTAGTGAAATATTAGTGAAAATATCAATGAAGTGAACGGGTTACTTTAAATAAGCAATAAGTAACAATACAAACACAAGCAAGAAGATCAAGCCAGCGGCTGTGGCACGGATCTGAACGTGGCATGCCCGAGGCGGGGCAGGGCGGGGCGGGCAGCTCGTGGGCAGCGAGAACCGGGTTGCCCCGGGGCACCACCAGCCCATTGTCACTCAAATCTGTGCCCGCCTGCTTCCCGGCTTCATCCCAACAGTGCTATTACGGTCAGGAGGTCAGAGGGTCAGGGGTGGGTGGGCGAGGGACATACACATGGCGGGGCACAGTTATGGGCAAAGGTGTCCAGTCTTGGAGGGCGACACGACATGACATTGGCGAGAAGCTTGGCCAGGAGAAGCAGAAGGTAGGGCTATTTTTTTTTCTCTTTTTTTTCGCACGCCATGTGTTCCCTGGAAAAGTGGAGGCGATGGACACATGACCACAGCATCGCCGGCAACCGCGGTCACCTTCACGCCGACCATGAACTGAAGTTGGGATTCTCCTGAGCGTCAGCTGATCTGGTTCGGGCTCAAGAAATCACATGCGAGTGACGCGAACTATTTGAGGGCACTTTAGAGTCGCTTTGATCAAGAAAATGGAGCCCTGAGTATCCGGCCCAGTTATGCAAACTTTGCCTCTCAGACTGGCAAAACCTCATGTCTTGTAGGCTTTTAAATGTTATGTACCGCACGTGTCTCTCTTTTACCTGAATCTCGCAACTGTCAAAAAGATCAAGAACACTTTTAGTTTCCGTTAAATTACGTAAAGAGGAGGAGGAGGAAAAGAAAGAGGAGAAAGGTGTTGTCCCACTTGGCACAGATCCACCTCAAGCTCAGAAAAAGACTCGCTGGGCAACAAGAAAGCGAAAGTCACCTGGGCACGCTATGAATGAGACTTTTTAGGCTTGGCACGTCAGAGAGCCATGAAGAGTGTGTGCTGACAAAATACTAACGGACTCCTGTCTTCCCTACGCCGCCAGATTGATGTCCTCACTGGGTGCACAACACAACCCCTGCTCCGCCTCCTCCGTCACTTCTTGATGGATTTCCTTCCGTACCCACCACCAGAGGGCCCTCACCCAGTAACCCTCGCTGCCCCAGTCATTCACCCTATATAGCATTGCATCCCTTCATTCATCCAACCTTTGCGTTTCTTTCTATTCCCAACTGCTGCCTTTCAGTCGTTCTGCTCACGCAAGACTACTAACGGCCGGTTCCTTAAGCCTACAGCGTTGAGATTATCCTTCCTTATGCAGTTCACAGCCACTGTCCCGAGGAAAAGACTGGTCCAGTCATCCCTGCCGTACCCAACCACTCACTAGCTCAGAGAAGGGACAACATTAGCATGCACGAGAATGCTGCACCGACAGACCTGAAGTGGGGCGGCGGAGGAAGCCTGGGAGGAGGGAGGAAGGGACGGGTCAGTGTCCAGCTGTTACAAGTGTTACCGCTGCCTCGCATCTGTCGCCTACCTCTGCTTCCCCTGCCTGCCGGGGATCAGCAGGGCGCTCCTCCTCCCCGCTACCAGACAGACTCCCAGACGCATCCGTCATGCTCCTCGCCCTTCCCTACAGTTCAAAGATTTAATACAGAAACACGTATACGTGAACTAGTTCCTGCTGATAGAAGAAGTACAAGAAGAACAGTCATCCTCAGCGGCCCTTCTCATCTCAAATGTCACATCCTCGTCCTCTCCTACAAGTATAAAAAAAGAATCTTCGAGCAAAGAGAGAAAATAAAAGAGTTGACATCCCAAGTGGAAAAATCTGCAGCGATTCCTCCTTTTCGTCCCTACAGTCCACTGAAAAGTAATAAAGCAAGTAGAAATAGCACAATAGAGGCGAGCTTTCTGCATATCTGCCTTCCGTTCTCCCACCCAGTTTCTGCATTACTAATTCACTGCCGTGTCCAGCAGAGCAGCGCAGCATCAGGGTGGAAGGAGCGGAGGCCGGCCGGCGGGGATGCGGAGAGACGGAGGAATAAAGGCGCTGAAAGGGAGTGAGAAAGAAAAAAAGCAAACACGGGGCGGAGAAAGACGACGGTGAGAGAGGAGGAACGCGAAGCTGGTGAGGAAGGAATCGCGCAAACAAGAAATCAAGAAGCAGGGAGAGGTGATACAAGGAAAGAAGGAAAGGGAGGAAAGGGAGGAAAGGAGGGAGGCAGTACAGTGAGGCTGGGAGAGGAAACAAGGTGGCTGGGTTGGAGGAAGAAGTGGAGGAATGGCAGGACTGAAAGGGAGGGAAACTGCAGTCACAAGAGGCATCCTACGTAACTATTCAAAGGTCACGGAAACCACGACACCGTAGAGAGAATGAAGAGGCAGGACGCGAGGACAGAGGCGCCCTTTGATGCACTCTCCCCCCCCCCCCAACCAGACACCCAAGAAATTGTCCAACATTCACTGCGGACACAGACATCAACTCAGCATCTCACGGTACACGTCACCTTATGCATCATTCACTCATACTGACGGTACATTCCTCTACTTTATCTTTTCTCTTCTCTACCTTCCTCTCCATCTTATACATCATTCACTATACCTGTTCTCTCGCTTTTCCCTTCTCTTTCTCTCTCTCTCTCTCTCTCTCTCTCTCTCTCTCTCTCTCTCTCTCTCTCTCTCTCTCTCTTGCAAGGCGACATTCATTTATTTCCTGTCAGCGTGTGACGCAAGCATCCACGGGAGGAAGAAAATATTTGTGTTTTCTTTGTGTTTGGTTAATGGACTCAGTATGCACATAGTAAGAGGTGGTGGTGGTGGTGGTGGTGGTGGTGGTGGTGGTGGTGGTGGTGGTGATGATGATAATAATAATAATAATAATAATAATAATAATAATAAAAATAATAATAATAATAATAATAATAATAATAATAATAATAATAATAATAATAATAATATCATAACTATTATTATTATCATTATCACTATTATTATTACCGCTAGTATTAGTAGAAGTAGTAGAATAAATACAGAAAGATTATAAAGACATCACAACCATCAGTATCCCCACTATTAGAACAACCACCACCACCACCACCACCACCACCACCACCACCAACAACAACAACAACAACAACAAAACTAAAAAATAAATACCAAACCCAAACCACTCACAATACGAACACAAACCAAACACCCACAACCCCAACAAACAGACTAAACTTCAACCACTTTTGGAAAACAGACACCAAGACTCCAGACCCTTGAAAACCAAAGCAAGGGAAGCAAAGCAAGGAGAGAAAGAGAGAGAGATGGAGAGGGAGAGAGAGAACCTGGAGAGGAATACCAGGAACCTAACCTTCTTGCAACCCAACCAAACTGAACCAGTCAACCAGGGAACCAGTTTACTCGTAGCCATCCAGCCAGCCGGTCAGCTAAGAGGGGCATCAGGTAGGATGGGTCTGAGAACATCACTACGGGGACCCACTTTTTACTGGGTGGTGTGAATGGGCAGCCCGAGGTGGCGTTGAGGGGAGTAGAGGAGAAGGAATGCTGGGGAACTGGATGTCTTTTATCCTTCTTTGCTCGCTCCCTCTTACTCCCTCGGCTCGTCTCGTTTCTCGTCTCTCCCTTTCTTGGACAACGAGAGAGAGAGAGAGAGAGAGAGAGAGAGAGAGAGAGAGAGAGAGA
>CM035195.1:3314989-3328569 GCA_020233015.1 Callinectes sapidus | reverse complement strand
TATCTCCTCTTCTCTCTCTCTCTCTCTCTCTCTCTCTCTCTCTCTCTCTCTCTCTCTCTCTCTCTCTCTCTCTCTCTCTCTCTCTCTCTCTCTCTCTCTCTCTTTCCAATATAGAGAGGCCGGCAACCCAGCCATACCTTCAAAGCCTTTACACAAAACTATCCCATTCATAAAGTAAGAAATGTGTCAGTGGTGCCTGGCGTGCCGGGCTAAGTGGCTTCATCAATTAATCCGCAACTTGATGGCTCTCCTCCCCCAGTGTGAGTGCGTGTTTGAGTGCGTTAGAGTGTGAGTGTGTGTTTGCCTCTCGGGTCTTCGTTGTCGCCGCGCCGTCCACTGATGTTTATCCGGGGAGCCTTAATGTGGCAAATAAAAGAAATTGACCCCTTCCTCCCCTTTGATGTTGGTTGCATGGATACCCTGCGTTGAGAAATGGCTGGAGCATCGACACACAACCTTTAATTCCGAAAAAATCTGTGTCACTTCTCGAAGCATATGAAATCAGTCCATTCTAACTTAAAATCGTAAGACACTGGGTATTTTTAAGAAGAAAATTTTACTAGATACTTGGGATTTTAAGATAGCACCAGTGAGACATAATTAAAGCACGTGATTTTTAGCTTATATAAGAATTAAAGTATGTATTCTTATCTTGATAAAAGTAAAAATATGTATTCTTAGCTTAAATATGTGTAAAAAGCACGTATTCTTAGTTTAAGCATAGTTTACATAAGAGTATAATACATCCACCAGGTTCAGAAAGTTAATAGCCATCAAGTTCACACAAAAGTCTATGAAAATGAGACAGGCGATTCTTGTCAGTGAACGTAAATGACTTTCGGTGTGATTCAATCTGACTCGACGAAAACTTTATGAAATACGAGAGAATTCCGAAGCCAGGTGGACGTCAAGATATCCCCACGCTGGGCCATTCATCTCCTTTCTGTCGCGTCATGTATTCTGAGTGGAAAGGTCAAAGCTATCTACTTAATCGAATATTTCATCAAGGCACAAAAAACTGGCGCTTGTACCAGAATATGTCATGGCGTCGGGAAAGCGTCAATACAAGTGCCAATAACGTGATCAATGCTGAGTCATCGCTACCACAGTTTTGGAAAGAGTTCTCGCCATATAAAAGTGTTCTGTATTTTTCTCCTCCTAACTATTGCGAATATATAGTTTACAAATGGTTCAAACGTTAGTCTAAACTGCACAAGCCACTTTTCTCGTGTAATATAAAGATCTGTAACTGTTTCATATACATTTATCACACGAAACTCTAAAAGCTACAATATAAATTCAATAAAGGTACGCTATGAACACTAAAGGTAAATTATAAACAACACTAAAGATACACTGTAAACTCTTTAATCCATTCAGTACAATGACGCATTTTTATATCTATTCTTCTTACTATTTGACGATTTTATACAGCTACAGAAACTTATGTGAGGATTACAATAATGAAGACTGACCATTAATCTTCTGACCTACAAAGAGCTTTCCTGATGTCAATAAAATCATCTAATCGTATTCAAAACTGAAGATAAAAATGCCTCCTATGGTACTGAAGAGGTTAAAAATACACTATACAAAAAAACAAACTTTAAAATACACAATAAAACTCAAAACAAATTCATTCGTTACATTTTTACGTGAACTCGCCGCTGAGAGATGGGTAGCGCTCGGAGCTAGCCAGAACTTGAAACGGGAGGGAGGAGAACGTGGATTCAGTAGAGAGTCGCAGTCTTAAGCTGGATCAAGGGGGGAATGCATCTACCAGTGACCTCGAAGCCCAGCTCTCAATTCCACCAGACAGCGAGCTGGTAACGATAGACGCAGCATGACCTTTCCCTTCCCTCCATTAAACATTCCGTGTAAATACTTCAGCATTTGTCACATGTTTCGCCATGTCTATATGCATGGGAATACTATTTCCTGCTGGACGGAAGTAGAATTAGTGATGGTGGTGGTGGTGTTCGTAGTAGTGATGGATGGTAGTGGTGGTAGTAGTATTGTTGTTGTTGTTGTTGGTGGTGGTGTTGTTATTGATGATGAATTTGTAGCAGCAGCAGCAGCAGCAGCAGCAGCAGCAGCAGCAGCAGCAGCAGCAGTAGTAGTAGTAGTAGTAGTAGTAGTAGTAGTAGTAGTAGTAGTAGTAGTAGTTGTTGTTGTTGTTGTTGTTGTTGTTGTTGTTGTTGTTGTTGTTGTAGTAATACATTCTCAACTTGTAAAATAAAATGAGAACCAATATCTCAAAACACCCGCCGACTATTTGTACTCATCATCTTATCTCACCAAACACAAAACAAACACAAAACAATACAAAGCAAATTACCACCAACGCAAAAAAAATAAGAATAGATAAAAATTAAAAATTAAAACACTATTCATTCATAGCACACCACATAAACTATACCAGGAAGTTTAGCAGCTCACCTACTCTTTCACTCATCCTTTATTAGACAGAGACAAGTAGAGACATTGACCTGAGCCATCTGATATTGACTCCCCCCCACCACCCCACCTACCCAGCCTTGACAAGCCATGGTAAGGGATCAGCCCAAAGCTACGTTACTGAATAAGCCAAGAGATAAATAGGTGATAGCGAACGTGGCTCGGTGCATCTTGAAAAGTGAATGAATGGCAGGGGTGAGCATGATCTCCTGCTTCCAGTGAACATCCCTCCAATGTGTGCCACTTCTGTTGGCACTGAATTTGCTTGCCACTTGAGATTTTCTTTCTCTTCTCCCTTCCTAAACGCTCCAGGCTTTCATCAGGTTATAGATGACTGACTGGATTTCATGATGATTTTTTGCTCCACGCAGAATTCTTACTTTATTATCACTAGAATCCCTAGAATCAAACAACCATTCTAGAGATATTACTTTTCTATTTCTTTTCATCAACAGTGCGATTTTTGTTTAATTACTACTAGGAACACGCTGATACTCCCACTGGTGTTTCTTTCCTTCCACTGGGACAGAATCACTGCTGAATTGTCACTGGAATCTGGAATATCCTCTTGAAAATCTTAACAATTCTCACTAAATCCTTTGAAAATAAGCAAAATTGTAGAAAATGGAACACTTCCCTTAATTAATACTTTCAGTGCGATACACCCCAATTCGGGCCACTTAAAGTAATGTATGGAGTATTCTTAACCACTTGTAAGAGAGAGACGAGTATGAAGAATAGTAGATTTTGCGATTCTTAACCACTACAGTATTTAAAGAAAGCCACAAGACATGAAAATATATCTCATGGTGTCAATAATGGAAGGGTCGCAAGTAGTAGTAGTAGTAGTAGTAGTAGTAGTAGTAGTAGTAGTAGTAGTACTAGGGGTGGTGGTGGTGGTGGTGGTGGTGGTGGTGGTAAAAGGGTTAATGGTATGATGTTAGTCGTTGTGGTATTGATAGTAATAACGATGTCGATGATTCAACTGAACTGAGCGAAGTGGAGGGAAACTCAGCATTCTCTATATAACACAAACACTTACTGAATACGAAACGCTGGTGTGTTTGGGGTGGAAATGTGGAGGAAACTTTAATATACCTTTCCTCACTATTCCCTTGCCTCTATAAGTAGTAGTAGTAGTAGTAGTAGTAGTAGTAGTAGTAGTAGTAGTAGTAGTAGTGGGAGAAGTAATAGCAGCAGTAGGCTTACATCTTTACTACGCCTCGAATTATCATTTCCAGCCCTATTTTTAACTCCACCTTCATAATTTATATACCTTAATTAAGCCCAACACGCCAGTATATATCCATCCTCATTACGCGAAGCAAACAACCTTGCCCTCGTAAGGCTGTGGTGAAGGTCAAGGACCACCACCACCACCACCACCACCACCACCTACTTACTCAAGTGAAAAAGAACGGCAGTAATTGGGCTGCAAAGGCGAGAAAGAATACGTAATCACAAAATCTAAATTGGCAATCAACTGCAGTTCCCCCGCGGCTTTTGGCTCCCCAATCACTCGTCCTCCTGCAGCTGGCCCCCCTCCCTCCTCCCCTCCCTCCCTCCCTGGATTGCCTAAAGTGCGCGATTCTGCTCCTTCACGCTTGGTTCTGCGAGCAAACGTGGTTAAAACTGTTTCTTCCACGGTACCTTCCTTCCCTGCGCCCCTAAAAGAGATTCGCGAACAGAATAACAACAGAACATCGCGCTCCCGCTCTTCCATTCTCTCGTTCAAGACTACAAAGGGAAATTTTTGCATCCTTTGAAAGCCAGAATTTCGTCCCTCTTCTCCCTCTTTATAACCCGAGGGAGGAGACGCCGGGTTCAGAGAGCAGGGGGGGGAGGAGGAGGAGGAGGAGGAGGAGGAAGAGAGGGTGGCGGGGCAGAGGAGGGCGAAGGGGTAACGGGGGAGTAAGGGTCGCGGAATCACAATAATAAGACTTCAGGGTCAGGAAGAGTGAGGGCGGAGCGTCAGAGTTGAGTCAAGTAAAGGGTTGGTTGGGGTTCCTCTTGGAGGCCGAATGGGGTTTGGGGTTTGAGGGTTAACGAGTCTCAGTTTGTGGAAGGAGAATCAATCGAGTGAGAGAGTGTTTAGGGTGAGGGTGTAGATAGGTGTGTGTGTGAGGGAGGGAGGGAGGGAGGAGGGAGGGAGGGTGGTGTGAGGGTGGTGTGAGTTAGTGTGGCGAGGGTCATAGTGCGTTGTAAAAGACCGAATCCTACTCGCTATTCTTCCCAGACAAAACTCATTTCTACCGTCCTCCATTTCTCTCTCTCTCTCTCTCTCTCTCTCTCTCTCTCTCTCTCTCTCTCTCTCTCTCTCTCTCTCTCTCTCTCTCTCTTCACCATTACACTTCACACGAGAAAAATTAAAGCTAAATCAGTTTCGGCAAAGCAAACACACACACACACACACACACACACACACACACACACACACACACATACACACCGTCGTCTTACTTCATTCCACTCCACTCATTTCCACGCACCAAGTTTCCCTTCCCCAAATCCTCCTCTTCAGCATCCAATCCCTCTCCACGCGGCAGTCTTTACCAGTACTATTCGGTAAAAATTTCTACTCAGTCTCTCGAGGATGCCTGTGAGTCGCCTCTTTCCTACTTGCGGTGGAGTTTCCCCTTCTCTCGGGCGCGGCGGGGCTCCCCAATACTCGGCGCCAGGAGGTATTGAGCGCCGCACGGAAACAAGACAGCTAGCTCTCCTTATTCGCGTTTCCGATATTCGTGGTCATAATGCCTTGATTTTTTGTATCTTGTTGCTTGTATCTCCCTTCATCTTATGTGAGAGAGAGAGAGAGAGAGAGAGAGAGAGAGAGAGAGAGAGAGAGAGAGAGAGAGAGAGAGAGAGAGAGAGAGAGAGAGAGAGAGAGAGAATGTGGCAACGGTCTATTTTTATTCCCATTTCTATTTTTATCCATTTTATTTATTCATTTATTTATTTACTTGCTTATTTATTTATCATATTTTTCGTCACGTCTGTATACGTAAAACAGGAGAAAAGCATTTTGTACAAGCTACCAGCAGCAACTACAGTATTTCATTTCTGCTTCCTGCTTCCTCTTCACTTTAACGCAGTCATGTTTTCATTTACTCTTTCCAAATGCGTCGAAGTGGCAGTAGCATTGTGCATCACTTGCCTCTTTACACAATATTTCCTCTTTCTCGTCTTTCCTTCCAGTTTCGTCACAATTATGAAACTAAGCATGTCACACCATTTTTGTAACACCATAGTAGTGTCACCATTGTCACTCCCTCGCGCTATCATTGCTATCCTACACCTCCCTCATTGCATGCCTTTAAACCTCCCTCCAGTTTTACATTTCCTCTTATTCCTTTTATCTTTCCTCACTCACTGCACATGGCGACACACCCTCTAGCTAACCCCACTGTACTTTCATCCCAGCCTAACCCAGCCCAACCACACACAGACACACACACGCGCCCTCACAAACACGGAGAATGCAGTATTTCTGGCGTTTTCCTCTTTAATTGTTACGGCTAAGCAGACTATTCATTCCGGGTGACGTTTATAGGTCATCCATTGCTCTAGTTTGGGTATTTGGACAGAACTAACTGGCTCTTTAGCTGTCCAGTGTCCTGCGTCTCCTCGTTACAGACCGGGAGTTTGTAAAGTGTGGCTGTGACACTGTTAGAATGTATTGGTAACCGGGTGTGTCATTGGGCGTGTTTGTGTTGGGTTGTGTTGTGTTGTGTTGTGTGGAGGGGGGGGGGTTAAAGTGAGGGTGAAATACTACATGCAACCCAATTTTAACATACACGCACACGCACACGCACACACACACACACACACACACACACACACACACACACACAAAGGGACGAATATGGAGTATGTATAGGGCACCTGTGTTCCCTGCATGATTGTGTGTGTGTGTGTGTGTGTGTGTGTGTGTGTGTGTGTGTGTGTGTGTGTGTGTTATTGACGGGAGCAGGATATTGCCATGGCTGTGTTTTGTGTGTGTGTGTGTGTGTGTGTGTGTGTGTGTGTGTGTGTGTGTGTGTGTGTGCGTGCGTGTGTGTGTGTGCGTGTGTGTGTGTGCGTGTGTGTGTGTGCGTGTGTGTTTATATCGTATGATTCGTTTTCCACACCAGATAACCAGTGATATGAGCGTGGGAGTCTATTTACCAAAAAAAAAAAAAAAAATCATGAAACACACACACGAAAACAAAAATAGATAAACAAAATAAATAAATAAATTGAAATGCAGAGCTATGCCAGCTAAAAGCATTTGGTATTGGCAAATAATAAGAACATTTCAAGATAATTGCTTTTCATCATGATAAAAACACATTCTTTGTATAGCTAAAACATTAATATCATTCCATAACAATATCCAATACCACTTTCCCGTGTCTCGTCTTGCAGGATTAAAGCTTGTATTCTGAAACACTTTATTTTCCTAACACGACGATTTTCAGACACCACAAATATAATTAACCAGATTGAGATGAGTGTTTCTCCTGTATATAATGTAGAAATATGGTTAATCTGTCACTAAAGCCGTAGAAACACCCATAAGAACCCGTACAAATTCAACAAAAGTCTAGAATATAGTAGAAGTGTTGAAAAAAATGTCCAAATCCTCATGAATGTTCCACCTGTTAATAATAAAGTAGAAAACATGATCGGTCTCCCACTAAAAACGGTTTAAGATAACAAAAAAGTGTGAACTGAAGAGGAAAATAGTGACATGATTGCAGAATACGGACTTAATACACACTCTTTGGTGCTACAGATGACACACATGAAACAGGAACAGCGTTGGAGAGTGAGGGAGCCAATAATAAGTGAAGGGGCAGAGTGTCGCAATATTAGAGTCTGACTGTGCGACTGTCAATGAAAGGGAAGTAACTTGTGTGTTTCTTGTATTCTTGGCGCCAATAACCCAACCTGACATGTCGTGTGGGGGATTCAGGTGACGTGACCAGCTTTCCTTTAGACTTCATGATAGAGGAATGCTGTTGTTTTTTCCCCCTTTTTTGTATGTAAGAAGGGGAAGCTGGCCAAAGTGCAGCATTAAACAAAAAAAACCCACTTAGTTACTATTTCCCTTACTGGTCCGAGAGTTATCAAGAAAAAAAGGGGTTGTCTTGAAACCTCTCTCTTGAATGAAGTCATAGGAAGTTGGAAATAGAGAAGCAAGTAAAGAGTTCCACGGTTTACAAATATATACAAGTGAAAAGGGATGTTTTGTGTAATAATGATAATAATGACAACAACAACAGTAAAAACGACAGTAGTAGTAGTAGTAGTAGTAGTAGTAGTAGTAGTAGTAGTAGTAGTAGTAGTAGTAGTAGTAGTAGTAGTAGTAGTAGTAGTAGTAATAATAATAATAATAATAATAATAATAATAATAATAATAATAATAATAATAATAATAATAATAATCCAGTAACCTTCTGTAATAATATTTTCAAATGCAGTTGTATCATTTTCGCCGCTCGGTAAACGGTCGTGTAATTCAGAAATATATGAAGCAAAAATTAAGAAACAACCGGATACCTAGTTTTATTCTACTTATCAATTCATTGTTTTACTTTTTTTTTATCTTTTTTTTCCACTGCTCCCTTTTCTCGCGAGTGAACTGAAAGGTATTGATTTTCTTTCTTTTAATGTCATGACACAAGATACGTTCAGAAATAATAACAAAACAAGCTATTTTTTGTGTCTGTCAATTGAAGTAAAGCAATTTCACTTTCATTTCAGCGTTGCAAATAAAAAATAAATACCTGGTACTTTTTTTCTCTTTTTGGCAGTTTGAATTAAGTATGCGATATTTATTTTCTTTGTTTCGGGAATAGATACGACCCTTCCAATTAAACTGTTACAAGTCAAGGCTGTTTTTCTACTTCACTTTGTCCTCTTTTCTCTATCTCTTCCACATCTTTACTGACTGGAATTAAATCAAGGCTACTTTCCTTCTTAAACATCTGATACTTATTCCCTTTCCTCTATTTCTTCCACCTGTTGACTTTCGCAGTAAAATCAAATCAAGGCATTTTTTTTTCTATCTTAAATATCTTTACTTATTTCCTTTTCTCTAACACTTCCACTTGTTTGATAACTTTGTGAAGAAAAATTATTACGAATCAAAGTTGCTTTCATATTAAATCATCTTCGAAGCATCCGAACAAGGTTTTAATGGCATTGCTCTTAAGATGTTAAAGTTATGAATGATAAGAGAAGGCAAAATGTTAAAAAAGAATACTTCAGATAAAAAGAAAAACAAGAAAGTAGAGACAGTGGTGAGACAAAACAGAAGTAAAGCAGCAATCACCTAAAACAACATAAACAAACATAAGAAAAAACATCAAGCAAAACAAATACTAGAAAATGAATAGACAATAAAAACTAGAACAAAAAACACTAAAGAAAAGCAGGAATCAACAGAAACAGAAGGAATATTAAAGAGCATTACAAAACGTAAGAGTAAATGGAAAAAAAAATGGTTATCTCTTTATATCCTGTTTCCTAAGATCTTAAATCTCTTTCTCACTCTCTCTCTCACTCTCACTCTCTCTCTCTCTCTCTCTCTCTCTCTCTCTCTCTCTCTCTCTCTCTCTCTCAATATTGGATGATCCTTTTTTATCTTTCATCCGGGACATGGCACCTCAGCACTCCTCTTGGGCAAGAAAGAAACATCAGAGAGCCACCAGATGTCCTTTAAGATATATCCGAGATCTTAATGCCCAACTTTCCTATGCAGTCTCCATCCATTCCTCCTCATTGTCGAATTTCTCCTCCTCTTCAAACTCTAAGGAGAAAAGTACGAAGTTTGCCAAGAAAAAAGTAGGACGACAAACAAGAGGAACTTTGTCAAAGCTTTGGTTCGACTTAGCTTTGAGAGTTCCAAGCAGCTGTTGTGTGTGTGTGTGTGTGTGTGTGTGTGTGTGTGTGTGTGTGTGTGTGTGTGTGTGTGTGTGTGTGTGTTGTGTGTGTGTGTGTGTGTGTGTGTGTGCGTGTGCGTGTGTATGTTTCCTTTCGTTTAATTAGGCACGTGTTTGTGTTTGTATTTGTTCTGTGTAATTTGAGGCTCCATTTTTTCCATGTGCGTGTGCGTGTACGTGTGCGTGTGCGTGTGTGAGTGTGAGCCTAATGTACCCGTGTGTATTTGAGCATTTCCCAGAATTTGACTTCCTACACGAGCGTTTTAATGGCTGCTGGTGGTAAACAGTAGCGTAAATTAAGCTTTTTCTTTTTTGTCTGCTCTCTAAATCCAGCGAAGGGGAAATAGACCAATTCTTTGGAATGATCAGTTTCGATCAAAATTACGAACCATTACTGAAAAAAAGGAAGAAACAGGAAAAAGGAAAAACAAAAGAGAGAAGTATTAATAAGAAGAGAGGGGAGATATTGAGAACGAGATGAAAAGAAAGGAAAGATCAAGGAAGGAAACAATAAGGACAAGGTGAACGAAGAAGGTGAAAAGATCAAGAGTGGATTGAAGGACGAATACGAAGAAAATGAAAAAATATAAAAATATTGAGAAAAGATGAACGAGAACCAAAAAAATGAAAACCAGAAAGAACAAAAAGGAAAGAAAAGATGAAAGACAAGAACAAGGGAAACACAAGAGAAAGGCGCGAATAGAAGGAAAAATAAGAAAGAGGGTAATGCACTGGAGAAAAGAGGAAAATGAAAAGAGAGAGAGAGAAAGTGCAAGAACAAGAAGAATAACGAACAGGAACACACCACGATACAGAACGCAGCCATAAAGAAGACAATATAATAACGGAAGAATATGTAAGAAGAGAAAGAGCGCAAGAGAGGGAGAGAGAGAGAGAGAGAGAGAGAGAGAGAGGGAGAGAGAGAGAGAGAGAGAGAGAGAGAGAGAGAGAGGGAGAAGGGGGAACCACAATAACTGTATTACATTATATCCCATCCCTTCTTTCCTCCCTTTTGGTCTAATAAAGAAGGGAAAACACTAAAATCAAGCTGTTTCCTCGCCAAGAAGCAGCAGCAAAATGAGCGATATGTAGCGTGGGTCACTGGCATAAGGGAAGGCAAGGGAAGGTTATTCGCTCGTTCTGGCTACACTGCGGCGCCACCTCGGGGCCTCTCCACTCCTGGCACATGCAAACATCTCGTCCAGACACCACAAGGGAAGTGTGTGTAGGTGGTGATGGCCGCTGGGACACGCTAACACACACACACACACACACACACACACACACACACACACACACACACACACTAGCACGCACGCACGCACACACTGACAAGGTGAGTTACTACGTGTTATGCTTCGAAAAAATGCTTGATGGAATGGAGTTACTTTGCAATTACGACAATAATTCTGTGTCTGAAAATTCCTCTAAAGTCGTTAATTTCGTAAGTAGGTATTGCGTGTTTTTCTTGTTGTTATTCCTTTTTTTTTACGTTGGTTTATTTTCACTCAATTTCATGCATGGCACCACAGATCTCATTAGCATTAATATTACGGTGACGTGTTCGATGTCATTGCACTCTTGTTTCCATCACTCTCCTTGTCCCGGTGAGCAGCGCAGGGAGTGAGACAAGACACACCGCTGCTCTAAACAACCGTACTTGGAAACGCTTGGCTCTCTCACCACAACTGTTTTCAAAGCCCATCAAGATAAAGAGCGAGGTTTTCAAGAGCGCTTCTTCAGTTGATAATGTGGAAATCTTGTCACTCTGCCTCTATAGCTTTAAAAACACCTCAGAAAACTCGTGTCAATTTGAGTAAAGGCTTTTGAAATACTGGAGATGAGGCTTGGAAATGGTAGCTTTTAAGATGTATGTGTACTACAACCTCTTCATGGTTCTGCAGCATGGAAAATACTAAACTATTCTTTCTATTACCACTGCTGGAAAACTCTATAATTATTTTTGCAGTTCATTCATCCATTTATCTTTTACAGTGTTGTGGATGTTAACAAGAGGTGACCCCGACAACGTCTCGAATTCCCTTATGATTTTCACCTCTCTTTTTACTTGATTTCCTAAAAAGTAGAAAGAAATTTAGTTTATGAAAACGATATGAAACACTTCGAGACGCAAAACCCAGCATAGTTTGTAAGCGAAGGAGCTACACCGATGAAGTTGAAGAGAAACAAAACTACTGGCGAGAATATGATGCAATGAAGAAGGCTGTGATGAAATGAAGATGAACGCACGACTGCCTGAGGGAAAACATTTAATCTCGCGTAACTCTGCCTTGCCCTTAGCTGCTGGATGATGCTGATAATAATGATGATGATAGTGGTGGTGGTGGCGGCGGTGTTTTAGTGGTGATGTAAGCTCAGGGTACGACGATGAAAGAGACGCAGAGAAAAAAGATATTTCTCATCCATCTTGCACACTGGCAGACTCCAACCTCCGATATCTCTTTGATCCTAAACTCACCACCATTATCTCTATTACAACAGCTACAATCACCACTACCATCACCATTTCATCACCATTATTGCCATCACCACCACTACCACCACTCGTATGTTGTGTGCTCCATCCAAAGTACATTTTTCCCCCTGATTTCCCGCCAAAATGGTTTCCAGGTTGATGAATTGTAAAGTTGCGTTAGTGTATTGGTTCTTGGCGGGATCTTCACCGGGGAATCTTAACGGAGGAATGGCTGGGTTTGGATTGGGTTGGATTGGATTTAGTTGAGTATAATTGTAATCATCCTGTTGGGCTGCCGTGTGTTGTTAATCAGTGAGGAATAAAAACAATGAACCCTCACATGACAAGCTGAAGGACGCCATGTACTTCACAACCCACACACAAACATCACCCTCTCAGAATTAATATTAGAGAACACTACAAAACATAACTGTAAATAAAAAAAATGGTTGCTTCTTTATATTCTGTTCCCTACAACCTCAACTCTCTCTCTCTCTCTCTCTCTCTCTCTCTCTCTCTCTCTCTCTCTCTCTCTCTCTCTCTCTCTCTCTCTCGAAGCAATACAGCTATATTGCACAAAAACAGTGATGCTTTTCAGTGCATTTCAGTGTCAAAAGTGCATAATTTGTTATTTTTTGAAGCTATATTTGTCTGTTTGAATAAAAGCTGCCCCCCTTTATTGCTAGCTTTGCCCTTTCCATTTTATGAATGAATACTTACAGTGGTTTGCTTACTAACTTAATATACTTCACAGTTCACATCCCATCACTATACGCATCTAATTATATCACCAGCCCTCCACATCACCAACACACACACACACACACACACACACACACACACACACACACACACACACACACACACACACATACACACACACACTATTTTTATCAGCGTGTTTGTTATCATTGGTGTTCCCGTTCCCGGTACAGCTGGTATTTGCTATATTCAGTAATCCCTTATCCCTATTTGTACATTTTTCGCTCTCCCGGATTATTTGCTCATCAATAAACCGGTCAGTAGTAGTAGTAGTAGTAGTAGTAGTAGTAGTAGTAGTAGTAGTAGTAGTAGTAGTAGTAGTAGTAGTAGTAGTAGTAGTAGTAGTTTTTATGTAAGAGGAGGAAGTTAGCTAAGGGCAAGAAAAACAATAAAAATAAAGAGCCCATTAATTTGCTAGTCTCCTAAATGATCTAAAGAGTTGAGAGTAGTAGTAGTAGTAGTAGTAGTAGTACACACCACCACCACCACCACCACTCCCACTACTACTAAAGCACCCATACTTCCCCTTCAAATCCATCACAGGAGGGGAGAGAAGGGGCGCTGAACTCTGGGTCACCTCAGGGTTGTGTAGATCAATCCATCACAACCGAAAATTGTTAGCTTATCGTCAGCTGGGCCTGGAGCCGCGCCAGTCTGTGAGTCGCCTATAAGGTTCCCAGCACGTTCGACTCGCCCCACCCCCACCTCGGCCCAACCCAGCCCCAGATCAAGCCAGACTAAAATGAGCAACGCCAGATCTCACTGTCTCTTCCCTCACTCACGCACGCACAGGATAAAATAGTGTTGTGTGAGTTGTTTAACGAAATCAACTAGTTTTGCTTATATGAGTCGAAATATGATGAGAGAGAGAGAGAGAGAGAGAGAGAGAGAGAGAGAGAGAGAGAGAGAGAGAGAGAGAGAGAGAGAGAGAGAGAGAGAGAGAGAGAGAAAAGGGGACG
>CM035195.1:3299331-3310347 GCA_020233015.1 Callinectes sapidus | reverse complement strand
TTCTATTTTTCTCTCTTAACCTTCTTTCATCTTTTTTTTTTATACTTTTGAGACCGTGAACAAACTTAAAAGGCAGTACTCTCTCTCTCCCTCTCCCTCTCGCTCTCGCTCTCTCTCTCTCTCTCTCTCTCTCTCTCTCTCTCTCTCTCTCTCTCTCTAGGTAAGATGCAGCGATAGGAATTTATGTGTGGTCAAAGTGGAGTTGAGAGCGTATAAAGAAGGAGTTAAAGTGTAAAAGTGTAAAGACTGTATAGAAAGTATAAAAGGAGCATAAAAGTGGGTTTAAAACTTAAGTGTTTCGTGAGGTGAACTTTCCCGGTGCAGCAGCATCAGGAGGAGGAGGAGGAAGAGGAGGAGGAGGAGGAGGAGGAGGAGGAGGAGGAGGAGGAGGAGGAGGAGGAGGAGGAGGAGGAAGAGTGTGCAGCGTGAAATGGATTCTGATCAAACGATATTCAAAAGCAAAAAACAAAAAAAAAGGAAAAAAGAAAAAAGAAATCCAGGGAGATAAAGATTAAAGACTAAGTAATAGAAGATGATGCGGAGAAACGTAACGTCAATATTATAAAGACGCTCTGTGAAAGTTGAAGTCTTAAAAGTTACAATCGATCATGCAGGAAAAGCTAACAGGCAAACACTACAACGCTTCACAGTAAAGTCAGATATTAAGATTATAAATTTTAGCTTCAGTCAGTGGTTTCAAAATAGATAAAAGCAACGTTAGTGAAATGCTGTAAGAAAATATGATAGCGAATTTAAGCTTCAAATAAAATCAAAGTGATACAGAGAATAAGCCAAAATAAACGTAACAAGGAAGACTACAGACAAAAAAAAATAACAATAGATTCATTAACAGAAATTAAAGTAAGAGAAATAGATAAAGTTGAATCTAATATCATTAATTTACTCTTCAGAAAGTGAATATCTTGCAATAAAATCTTGACTGAAACAGTGAAGGAGCGAATGAAGCACAGAGTGAAACACTGACTGAAGCAATAAGACAACGAATGAAGCAGTGAATGAAAAAAGTGAATGAGTTACGAAATATATCAACGAGAAAAGGAGAAAGTGGGACAATGAGGGAAGTGATGAATGAAACAGAGAGAGAGAGAGAGAGAGAGAGAGAGAGAGAGAGAGAGAGAGAGAGAGAGAGAGAGAGAGAGAGAGAGAGAATGGAAAGAGAAATGTGTACAGAAGAGAGAAACGTCAAAATGAATTACGATGCCCACACACACACACACACACACGCACACACACACACGCGCACACACACACACACACACACACACACACACACACACACACACACACACACACACACACACACACACACACACACACACACACACCAATACTAATAAACTGTGACGTTATACCTGTGAAAAGAAAAATAATAATAAAAAAGTATTCCATCAACGAGAAGAAAAACGGTGTCACAACAAAATAACATCAAACACGCATAAATCTTTTTATTCACACACACACACACACACACACACACACACACACACACACACACACACACACAACAGTGGCAGGGTACATACAAACATACATAGACACATTCCTTTCCTCTCAGCGTTCTTTCCTATCAGTCAAGCAGAGCAAGACAAACAGAGGTGCGGAAGAGAGATGAGAGAGAGAGAGAGAGAGAGAGAGAGAGAGAGAGAGAGAGAGAGAGAGAGAGAGAGAGAGAGAGAGAGAGAGAGAGAGAGAGAGAGAAATAGGAAGTGCGTGGGGAGGCCGGAAAATGGGAGAGGGTAGGAGTGGGGTGGAGAGCAACAGAGGGCGAAAGTTCATCATATAGTCTGTAAGATTTGCCTGTCGACTATCTTGAAAGTAGAAGGCAGATGTGAAGAATTTCTCTTGGGAAATTACAAAATTGTTATGGCGAAGGAGAGCGTTCGAAGCAGCTAAGGGGACAGGAGGAGGAGGAGGAGGAGGAGGAGGAGGAGGAGGAGGAGGAGGAGGAGGAGGAGGAGGAGGAGGAGGAGGAGGAGGAGGAGGAGGACAGAAAGAAGAGGAGGTGCGGGAAAGGCAGGATAAAAAGGAAAAGAGAAGGTAGAGAAAGATGCAGGAGGAAAAGACAGGAGAGAAAGATGGGAGGAAGACAGACAACAGAATAGAACAGGAAGAGGAGGAAGAGGAAGAAAGAGAAGGAGGCGGAAACAGAGGTAGGATAATACAGAAGAAATATGGAGAAGAAAGCAGAAAAGAAGTAAAAAAAAAAAAGACAACAAAGCGAGTAGATAGGACAGAATAAGAAATGCAGAGAAATATAACATGACAAGAAAGCGAAGCAACAGAACGGTAGGAAAGGGAGAAAAGGGAAGAGGGAAGGAAAAGAACAGGATTAGGAATTATAATAGAAAGCAGGCAGGTAGGCAGACAAGAGGTGTAGAGTACTGGAGGACGAAAGATGAAGGAGAGAGAGAGAGACAGACAGACAGACAGACAGACAGAAAGAGAGAGAAGGAGGGAGAGGGAGAGGAGAGGGATCGGAGGAAGAGAAGGGAAGGAGAGAGAGAGAGGCAGGGTACGAGGGAGACAATATAGCTTATGTTAGATATTCCAGAGGGCAACATAATTTCCTCTGCTGGTGCGCTCAGCCTTGGAAAGATACTAATTAAATTAAGCCACGTTTCATGCTTACGTAAACTAGCCGTGGGACCGGTCGGCGGATGAGTGCCCATTATCTCACTAACTCTCCCTTCCGTAATGCTATACCCCTATTTTTCGTGCACGACTACATCGATGCTTTACCTGCGGCGGAATTCTGATGGCGGCGGTATGTGGATATTGTTTATGTGTCTTGGCAAAGTGCAGCGACTAGCGGGAGAGAATACTGGGAAAGGTGAGGTTACTGTTGGGTTACTGTTGGGTGGTACTGGGGATACACCTGGTGATGGTTTATGGTACAGGTGCAGGTAGGTACAACTGTGTATTATAATAGTATTGGTCGGGCTTAGATTTGATCAGATAGGAAGTAGAATAAATCTATCAAAAACTAATACATTACCTTGTTATTCTTAATTTAATTTTACTCACTACACATCCGTTCAGATCTTTTTTTTCCCTTTTTTATCTTTTTTTTTTTTTTTTTTTTTACTTTTCTACTCACTTGATTCCAATTCCCCTTCATCTATGGCGCATTGGTTCAATTACACCTCGATACACTAAGCAAAGAGACTCCTTGCTTTCCTTACGTGTTATGACAGGAGTAAGTGTTATTTATTTCCCATTATCTTTTTCCAATCTTCATGACCACCTGCAGAGATGTCGAAGCTCAGGATAAAAACTGCTACAGAGGACGCAAGTACAATACGGAACGTTTCTGTAGACGCTCCATTGTTTTATTCAAGGATAACAAACGAAAGAAGTACTGTCAGAACAGGCGCCGAAAACCAATCCCACCGCTGCCACCAATGCTCTCACCGTCTCAATATATTTCACTTTTTTTCGGTTCATTCTAAGATGTTCGAGTGGCGTTATTATCGTAGTGTCTTTACTCTCCCGAACACTAAATTTTATAAAAGTTAGAGAGATTCGAGCAGTTTTGTTACACTCGGCAATTCTCCCTATGAAATGTGACGAAACGTGTGTTCTAAATTACATTGGGATTCGATCACTTGACTAGCGGTTCAGATATCAGATACTACTTTGAAACAATAATGGTACTTTGCCGTGTTTTTTGTTGAGATAAAATGCATTGTGCCAGTTTAATACAGGCACTTTTTTCACATCACCACACACACACACACATACACACACACACACACACACACACACACACACACACACACACACACACACAGGTGGGTGGAATCAAATTGCCATTGTGCTATACATTTTCACAGTCTGGGAGATTGCTGGGACAGTAGACCAAGGAATGACAGTGGAATTAAATGGGAAATGGAAAGCAAACAGGGAGGCAGGGAGCTCCAGGAAATTGTTACCTGACTGACGAGGGATACAGGTAGACACACAGAGATAGATAGAAATAGACACATCTATACATACATACATACATACATACACAGTGATATAGAAAATGATAGATAAGGAGATAGATAGATAGATAAATAGATAGACAGACAGACAAATAGATAGGTGGATACATTCATAGACAAATTAAGAAAGAAGAAAAGAAAAAAAAGAAAGAATGATTGATGAATAGATAAAGGTAAAGGTAAAGTGGGGGGCTTACGCTGTATCAGCGCGTGGCTGCGGGCGCTCATCTCCCGTCTCCTTGGCCTTTGAGCCTGTGGTGGAATAGTACTGATAGACATAGATAAACAAACAGAAGGACAGACAGAGAAGTAGAAAAGATTTATCCATGCCTAAACAGAAAATACATTAAAGACGCGAGATGCCTTCGCTTCCTATCATAAAAAGAATATGTCTCTGAGAGTTACATCGGGAAAGGAGAACAAAAAATACTGCAAAAAAAACTGAAACAGATAAGAAAAAAAACTTTCAAAAGAAGAGACGAAAGAAAAGAATCAAGAAAGGTCATGAGAAGAAACGAAGGAGAAATGAAAAGGAGGAAAAGGGAAGAAACCATATCAAAGGAGAAGCGAAAGAGAAAAATGAGATGAAGAGAGACCAATGTCAAAAGATTGGAAGTCGAAAGTCGAAAACATGGAAGGTGCATGAAGAAGAAGAAAAAGAAGAAAACCAGGGAAAGAATAAAACAGAAGAGTAATAAGAGAAGAGGAGAAAGAAAGGAAAAAAGGACAGAGAATACAGCAGAAATTTAAGAGCAATAAGAGAGAGAGAGAGAGAGAGAGAGAGAGAGAGAGAGAGAGAGAGAGAGAGAGAGAGAGAGAGAGAGAGAGAGAGAGAGAGAGAGAGAGAAAGCTGAAGACCTACAAACAAAAGTAAAGGATTTATTTTCAGGTAGAGACGAAGAAATAACCGCAATAATAGACAAGGTAATCCAGTCGCTTGTGTGATTAAGTGAAGCAATTAAACTTGAATATTACTTTACTAAATTATTCAAATATTTCAAAATGAACTGAAAGAGCGCACACACACACACACACACACACACACACACACACACACACACACACACACACACACACACACACCTATTACTACTGAAACAACTGAAGGTAATAGGAAAAAAAGATAGGATGTGAGATTTATATGTATGTGTGAGTAAAAGGAAAAATAGGAGTGTGTTTAGAAGCAAGGGAAAGTAAATCAGGATACAGAGACAGCGAGATAAGACGAGCACCGCAGAGGCTTGAGGAAAAACGATTTAGTAGACAGAGGGGGAAAAAATATGAGTGGATAAATAGATGAACAGGACACTTCAAGGGAGGGGAAAAAAACGCAAGGAGGAGAAAAAGGGAAAAAAGTATCAGGTAGGCAGTAGTGGGAACGAAAATACTTGATAAAAGAGTGAAGGACAGGAAACTTGGGGGGAAAAAATAGTGAGGGGAGAAAGAATATTTGGAGTGAGGGGAAAAAATAAGGATGGAGAGAGAGAGAGAGAGAGAGAGAGAGAGAGAGAGAGAGAGAGAGAGAGAGAGAGAGAGAGAGAGAGAGAGAGAGAGAGAGAGAGAGAGAGAGAGAGAGAGTTGGAGAGAGAGAGAGAGAGAGAGAGAGAGAGAGAGAGAGCGTGTACGGAAGGGAAAAACTACTTTAAAGGAGAGTGAGGGGAGAGAGAGGAAACACGAGAAGGCGGTGAGGAAAGAAAAAAGAGGGGAAAAAGAGGGAAAAACGATGCAGCGACGATGGCGGAGGCTGCAGTGGTGGCGAGGAGATGGAATGGCAAAGATAATGACGAAGATACTAGTGAAGGATGCGCTGATGAGATAATGGCGGTGGCGGTGGTGGTGGTGGTGGTGGTGGTCCCGATGATGATGATGATGATGGGAATGATGATGATGGGAATGATGGGAATACTAATATGCAATTGATAATGGCGGAGGCACGTAGAGGTCAAGGTGGTGAAGGGAATGGCAATGATGGTGGTGATGGTGGTGATGGTGGTGATGGTGGTGATGGTGTTCCTAATTCCGTATTCTGATGTGTTTTTATTTATTTTTTTCCGTGTATTAAATCCCACGCAGTAATGGCACAGCGTACGTTAATTATAATTCATAAACACTAGCTTATTATTAAAGCCACAGTGGAAACGACCAATGCTATGTTAACTTTTCATTGCGAGACAGTTTCTTTTTTCTTTTCTTTTTTCTATTATTACCCACAGTTTTTCGGGGCATATTTTCCCAGTGATCTCTTTAACCCTTTCAGTACCATGCCGTGTTTTCATATTCATCTTTTGCTCATTATTTGTCGATTTTCATACAGCTTCAGAAACTCGTGTCGGGATTAAAATAGTACAGACTGGCTATTATTCTTCTTATCACCATAGACCCTTCCTAATGCCAATCAAATCGTCCAATCACACCCAAAACTCGCGGTAAAAATGCGTCCCAGTAATGAAGGGTACCTGGAAGAGAGACAATTAGTTCACCTCCTGCCCTTTTTTTTTCTATTTGTGTCCATATAATCTCTACATCGCAGTGAAGTTTAATGATCAAAACAGTAAACCGAATAATGAAAAAGAAAACAGTTATCCATTTTCTATTCACCTGATATCAAATACACGACCTGGAATCGAACCAAGACTGAGACGAAAGACAGAAAGTGTGCTAACCATTGAGCCAACAGGTCCAGGTAGTAACGGTAAGGTAGACTAAATTTCAAAAACACTTATCCCACAATTTTGGATGATTTTTTTACCCTTCTGGGGACTGGAATCTTCAATAAGACTTTTTCTCACTCTTTTCTTGCCCTTAGCCAATGTCCCTCTTACATAAAAAGGGGAGAAATGGTGGTCAAAGTTGGGAAGGCTGAGGTGGTGGTGATAGCGATGATGTATTGGTAAAAGAAGGCAGTGATGGTGGTGGTACAGTGTGGTGGCGACGAGTGGTGGAATATGGTGATGTTGTTTACTATTAGTGATACCGTGGTGGTGTAGAAGTGACGTTACGGAGGTGATAGTGATGGTAGCTTTTTATTGATGGTGGTGACGAAGTGGTGGTGACTACAGTGGTGTACAAAGTGATGATAGTGATACAGAAGTGGTGGTGACATGCAATGACGACGAAAATAACAAGCAGCGTAATGTGATGAAGGTCGTACGCATCAATAATGGTGATATAGGATGATGAAACAGATGCAGTAGTGGTGAGGAACGAGTGCAATACACCCCGCTGTGAAGACAGAAAGTAGAAATGATGGTGATGTTGATGACAGTGATATACGTAATAGTGACAGTGATGCAGTGATGATAAAATGCATGTGTGTGTGTGTGTGTGTGTGTGTGTGTGTGTGTGTGTGTGTGTGTGTGTGTGTGTGTGTGTGTGTTTATGTAATTTATGCAAGAGGGGAAGGGGGAAGTTGGCTATGGGCAACAAAAAAAAAAAAACAATGAAAATAAAAAGCCCACTAATTTGTCAGTACCCCCAAAGAACAACAAAAAAAAAAAGCCGAAACTCAGGAACAAATATCTTGAAACCTCCCTCTTAAATAAAGTCAAGTCACAGGAACCTGGAAATACAGAAGCAGGTAGAGAATTCCAGAGTTTACCGGGAAAAGGAATGAATAAACGGTTAAGGTTAACTCTTGCTATAAAACTGGATGAAATAGTTAAAGTACAAACAACATACGGTATAGTAACACAGATAACACTGATATTAAAGGAATAATGGTGAGATCGGATACAGCGCCGTCACTATCTTCACCCGCGTCGCCTCATCCCCACCACGCTTCGACAAATTTTGATAGAATCGAAGGCCAAAATTGAAATCTGCATAAATCCCCCGGTATTCGCGGAACCCGAAATTTGCAGCGTGGGTGTGAGTCTGGGTTTCATTAAGCTTAATAGGATAGCAGGAGTAATATTTCCCCGCAGGCTCGGAGGCAAAGGAAAACCATAATAACAATAATACCAGTAGTAACAATAATAATAATGGTGGGAATTCTAAATGTTGTTATTCCATTTTAATTTCTAGCTGTGTACTGTATTTCTTCCATTCGTTCATTTACTTTCACTCGTTCATTTATTTACTTACTGCCACTGATTCTTTCGGTCTGTCCATTACTTGATCTTGTTTTATTTAGTTATCCTTTCACTTAATCATTCATTCGGTCCGTCACTCAATCGCTTATCCACTCGCTTACTTATTCATTCATCCAAACACCAAAGGAAATAGATATAAAAACAGCTACTTCTATTACACGTATAACTCTTCCTTTTCCGATTGTCTTACTCCTCCTCCTCCTCCTTCTCCTCTTCCTCCTTTTTCTACTACTACTACTACTACTACTACTACTACTACTACTACTACTACTACTACTACTACTACTACTACTACTATTACTACTAAAATACTGAAAATGATAAAAGCAGCACCAACAGAAATAAATTGAAGTCGCAGTGAGTCGGTCGCTGTGTTGCATGCGTGCCCGAAAACAATGGCGTAAAGATAATGAGGGGAAAGTGTACGTAATCATTTCTTCTTTTTTTTCTGGGGGGGAGGGAGGGGGAGGGAAGGAGGGTACGTGATCCCCCCCTCCCCCCTTCCCCTCTCTCCCTCTCCCTGCCCTGAATATATCGCCCCTGACCACCCAATCATCTGTCCCTGAATTATTATCTATTTGAATTGCACCTTTCTTGTTTTTCTTCTTCCTTTTTTTTGTTTTGTACGATTAATCTTCTCTTCTTCCTTCCCTTTTCCGTTTCTCTCTGTGCATCTTTCCCTCTCTTTTTTTCTTTGCCTCAAGGTTTCAAGTTAGTTTCGTCTCTCTCTCTCTCTCTCTCTCTCTCTCTCTCTCTCTCTCTCTCTCTCTCTCTCTCTCTCTCTCTCTCTCTCTCTCTCAGGAAGCAACATAGCACCATTACCAACACACCATAACGAAATATATACTACAAGATGAACACACACACACACACACACACACACACACACACACACACACACACGATAACAATTTCTTCTGCGAGACATGAAAATTAATTCGTAGAAGAAATGAGCCGAGCAACATTGGGAATCCTAACACTCTTATCCCTTCACAGCTCTAGAACGAACGGGCGACGGTGGCTCCTGACGGCGAGGCGGCCAAACAGGCAACTCGGAAATAGTCTTCCTGATGCCTTTCACGAGAGAGAGAGAGAGAGAGAGAGAGAGAGAGAGAGAGAGAGAGAGAGAGAGAGAGAGAGAGAGATGGGTAAACGTGAAATGATAGGGGGAGAGAGGAAAGGGGAGAGGGGAGAAGGAAGAGCTACGTAAGGGTGGTGAGAAAGGGAAAGCGAGATGGAGTAAGGTAAGGAGAGCCGGAAGCGAACAGAGACGGGACAAAGAAGAAACAAGTACTGAACGGAGAGAGTAGAGTGATTGGTGGGGTGGGGGGGGGGGGGGAACCACTATGTAGGTCAGACGCCGGAGGACAGGATGAGGCGAGTAAATCAAGCAAAGGGCCAGCCAACACTTCCGGGGGTCCAAAGTGGCGAGGTCATCCCTGTGTTCAATAATAATGCAGGTCTTTGATGCCTTTGTGTGAACCTGCCCACTAAAAACTCACTCCACTTAACTTTTATATTCACGGTTGTATTTTATTCTTATCCTTACATGTTTCCTGTTCTCTTGAGAATTTAGCGAGTTCTTTTTTTGTTTGCTTGTTTTTTTCACGAGGACTTTCCCTGATCACAGAACAAGTTAAAGGAAACGGTTTGAGGTAATGGAAAATATTACATGTTTATCTGAACACTTTGCACTGCAGCCCTTTCCAAGTGTAAGGCCCAAACGCAGATATACTAAGCCTCATGAGTAGTAGCAGTAGTAGTAGTAGTAGTAGTAGTAGTAGTAGTAATAGTAGTAGTAGTAGTGGTGGTGGTGGTGGTGGCGGTAATAGTAGCAATTGTTGTTATTATTAGCGTTATCAGTTTTGAGAAGAGAAAAGGAGACTCGCACAGAATCCTCCAATATTTTGTTTCCAGTTCTTTCCCCAACAGGTGTAATCGATAGAGCAGCGCCTTTCATCTAAAACTGACCGGAAAATCTCTGCACGAGCGCGAAACTAATACTATACCAGCAAAACCTTTGTACTTTGTAACTCTGCACTTCCTGACTTGCCTGTATTAATCCCTTATTACTGACGCTGCTTGGTGCAATGGACCGCTACACCTTTTACATATAGTTCAAATCATCAGAAAGAATATACAAAAATCACTTCGAGTCTATGACAGTAATAATGCATCTCTTTTCAATCTTCTTATCGAGGCCTTGCACTGTCAGACCTACTCGTACTAATCTTCTTATTGTGTCAGGCGAGATACACAGAAGGGATTTTCACATAATAGTTGTTTTGCAGACTTGACAAAGAAAACTACTTAGACTTGAGTGTGTGTGTGTGTGTGTGTGTGTGTGTGTGTGTGTGTGTGTGTGTGTGTGTGTGTGTGTGTGTGTGTGTGTGTGTGTGTGCGTGTGTGTGTGTGTGTGTGTGTGCGTGTTCCAGCAGCCCACACACAACACACACATCTTAGTAAAACAAGGAGGAGGAAGGAATATGCTTAAATTGTTACAAAGCGTTCTTCTCTCCTATCCCACCAACACATTTGCACTTTAACGCTCCTCAGGAAACCTTGGGAGATTAAGATAAAACACCCACTAAACCCATCTCGCATATACATAACATTACTGAGAATAAGGTAAAACTCCTCTTACACACACGCACACACACACACACACACACACACACACACACACACACACATACACACACACACACACACACACACACACACACTTCAGTAATCATAGAAAGGACATATTTTGCTACTTCTAACGTCACTCTATCCGCTTCTTTCCATTACGTGAACTAAAACAAGAAAAATTGAAAAGAAAAATGTATAAGCAGCAATATCTTTCTCTCTCTCTCTCTCTCTCTCTCTCTCTCTCTCTCTCTCTCTCTCTCTCTCTCTCTCTCTCTCTCTCTCTC
>CM035195.1:3289995-3297718 GCA_020233015.1 Callinectes sapidus | reverse complement strand
GCCAGGTTGTGTTGCGCTGCTGCCGCCACGCTCAGGGATTCAAATGTATTCAAGACACGCGTGATGGATGTGTCGGGACCCTTGCCCTCTTGGACTTGTGCCGCAAAGGGACTTAAAATTCTAATGATAATAACAACAATAACAACAACAATAATGATAATAATGATGATGATGATGATGGTGGTGATAATAATAATAATAATAATAATAATAATAATAATAATAATAATAATAATGATAGTAATAATAATAATAATGATAATAATAATAATAATAATAATAATAATAATAATAATAATAATAATAATAATAATAATAATAATGACAATATTATTATCATAATTGTTATTGTTATTATTCTTGCTATCATTGTTGTTGTTGTTGTTGTTGTTGTTGTTGTTGTTGTTGTTGTTGTTGTTGTTGTTTTCTTATTTCCTTTTTTTGGTGACGCCGGGGCGATGTATTGTGTTGATTAAAGTTAAATGAAAATAATAGTAGACATAATAAGTGATGGCTGAAATAATAGCAGATATAAACTTTTACGTGCTTTAATCAACGGCGAGCTTCGCACTAAGAAAATAAATAATTTTGATGCTTTGTGCAGTATATATATATATATATATATATATATATATATATATATATATATATATATATATATATCTGAACATGCATATAATATTTTGATTGCTTCAAATAACAAATGATTTATTCATGCGGAAGTTGCAAGGCAAGTTGGAACAAATGTTTTTATGGTTGACATCCATACATGTGCTTATCTACTTCCATACTTACATACATGTGTGCGTACACTCATGTAATCATACATACACATGTGTACAGTCGCAGCATCACCGCGCAAGACGGAGACCTGAGCGAAACTCGCCCCGAGCGGAGACTGACGATTGACACAAGCAAAGCCCGGTGCAGTTTTTTGCAGTACTGTCCCTACCTACCTGCCTGTCTGTCTGCCTGCCTGCCTGCCTGCCTGCCTGCCTGCCTCGGGGCGGCTCTGGGAGGGGGTGGAGTGGGGCGGGGGGCGTGTTATTGGACAGGAGCAGTGCCGCGCCGCTCGATATGGCGCGTCTCGATGGCGGCCTGACTATTATTTCGACTAAGCGTCACACCTGCGAGGAATATTGTGGTGCGCGGCCCTCGCTAATACCGTGAGCGCTGTGTTCCATCAGCGCCGCCTCGCTGCCTGGAAAACTCGCCGGGAAAATTTACTTCATGTTGACCCGAGTACTTCACTTTGCCTTGGGTACGAAGTGGGAGGGGAAGGAAGGGAGGCAGGGGACAGGGAAGAGAAAGACGCAATGTAGGGTTGAAAAGCAAAGTAAATACGGTGAGAAAGTTCTTGTAGTGTTGAAGAGACGCGGAGTATGGGAAGTAAGATGAGGGTGTAGAGTTAAGGAGCAAGACACAGCTTCTTTGTGTACAGCGAACCAAAAGTGGCACTGTAGGGTAGAAAATATGAGTAGCGGAGAAAAGGGATGATATTGAAGGGGTAAGAAATAAAGTATGTAAAAGAAGAAAAAAAGGTGATATTGCATATTAGAAAACGGGAGGAAGGGTAGCAGGAGAGATGATATTAAAAGGTCAGCAAAGGCGACAGTTGCAGCGGTGAAAAGTAAAGGAGAAATGCGGAATTCGTTTAAACAAAGGATTGGATGTTACCCAATACGATCCTTTTGGAAGGTGATACATCGCTTTAGACAACTGGAGCCACTATAAATTGTTCCCTTGTGTCGCCTTCCACTCCCCGCTACTGCCACTGGAACCCACGGCAGCAACGACCTCTCATCCCCGGAGCTGCGTGTGGGGCGGGAGCGTGGCAAATATTTAAAATCTCATCATGACATTTCACAGCAATTTCATCAGTAAGGGCGGCGTTCATTCTGATCTCAAAGGCAACGTAAATTTGTCTTTGTGAGTGGAGGCTTCATCACTCAGCGCCCAAGTCCATGACGAGTTTGATTTCCATCTGGGAATGAATAAAGTAAATTTTAATCAAAGCGGGGAAATGCGAGACAACAGAGCGCCAAGTCGAATTCTGTCTGTATTTCTTCCCTCAGTTAACTTTCCCGGCACCTCGGCGTCTGTGCACCGTTATCTTCGTACCTTCTAAGAACTGTACCATTAGTTTTGTATTCATGAGGTTGTAGATCACTTACATGCTTAAAAACTTAGCAATGAAAACAACAGCAACAATAACACATTCACTACAGCACTGTGGCGTCTGTATATCATTATTATTGCACCGCGGGAGAACTGTACCATTAGTTTAGTATTCATAAGGTTATAGATAATTCCCATGCTGCCAAAGTGAATAATGAGAAAAAAGTACGAAAAGAAAGAAGACTGTTATGAAGCAAGAGGAGATGGAAGAGGAGGAGGAGATGGAGGAAGAAAAGAACAAACAAACATAGAATAAAGCAGACGTTTATAAAGTAGGAAGAGGAGAAGGAAGAAAGAAGAAGAGATAGAGGAAGATGAGGGAGGAGTAGGTGGAAGTAACTATGGTTCGAAAATGGACAAATAAGACGACGACGAGGGAAAAAAAAAATTATATGACACTAAAACTGGCTACGAATCTTTTTCTGGTCGTTACCCACTGTCCACACACGACCTTCATCCATGGGTCATCCATAACCAGCGATTACACCCACTGTCTACACTCCAACAGTCATCAACGCCATACAAAAACCACCAGTAATAGCTGTAATTTCATCGATTCACTACATTTCCGTTTTCTTTGTTTGGGTATTAAGTAGACAAGTTTGTATTCTTCCTTCTTTGGATTTCCTCTACTGGAATGATTAGAAAAGAATTCGGTTACAAAGAAAGTGATGAAAAAGAAAGAAGGAAAAACTGTTTGAATATTAAAAAAAGGTTGCGAATTTTAGAGTGAAATGTCTGTGTCTCATGGCCACCGAGGTAATGTTGTATATCCTCCCCAAGTTATGGGAGGCCGCCGTGGTACAGTGGAATCACGTGCGCTGTGGACAAAGAGATCCCTAGGCACATGAGTTCGAATCCTGGCCACGGTTCGAGGGGAGATTGGGCATCCACTCGGGGTAACGGTTCCCAAATAGGTGGGCTTTCACATAGGTGGTTTCTTTTAGCCCATAAATTCCCGTAAAAAGACTACATTGCGCTAAAAAAAGTATCTTAACCTGTCGGCCTCGAGTAACACATGTAGTTTAACTTTTAACAACTCTTGGCAATCTTCCTTACTCAAGTTCTATAAAAAAAAAAAAAAAAATAAGCTCAAGTTCTATAAAGCTGATGACACCGTTTGCTGAGTGTTGTCTTTCAAAATCCTTATGTAAATTTGACTCCAGACTACAATACCAAAGGATGAACAAGAGACAGTTCCTATGAGTTACAAACAAACACGGATAGAGAAACAAACCGTGTGCTTCTGATCTATACACAGCGAGCGGGAACAAACTCCTTCGCGTCATGACAACTCAAAGATTCCATTATTTTTATTACTTTCTCACACGAGCGCGAACAACACTGTCTTTCGTCACCGCAATGCTCTCACATCCACTACAATTTCATCATGTCTCGTGTAGTTTTTTTTCTTTCTTTTCCTTTCGCAACGGTGTGTAGTGGATCCTCTGGGCAGTGGAGAGCCTGAAGCGCCAGTGATTACAGCGACACGTCCACGCTTTCACTCCATAACCCGCACCGATAAATTTGTTTCTCTAATCAAGTGAGCAAATCAACTTACGCCCAAATTCTGAAGCGTCGCTGTGAGTCTCCGCTGGCTCCGCTCCTCTCAGCTCCATTGAGTCATTTCACAACGCTCTCTCAACTCTCTCTCTCTCTGTTTATTCACATTCAGGGCTTTATCATATACAAGTTTACTACGTTGTTTCACAGTTCAGTGTTCATTAATCTGTATCTTTCATTTTTCCATTTATTTACAGAGCTTTTGTCTATAATGCAATAGATTATAAATACTTTTCTTATCTCTATGTATTCAATGTTGGTGATTTATCATATTCAACTGTATTACTTTGATCTTACTAATGAATGTTTACCAGTATTACATCCACTGTCAGGTGTGATACAAGTCAGCTGGTAATCTATGAATATCACCGCCAGTAACACTTAGTTTATTAAAAGTAAGTTTATAGTATTCAAATTTTATGCCTAAGTGTTACTCTTCGTGTTACTTCTATTGCCAGGGAGTGATATGAGTAGTCAAGTGATTTTTGAACATCAGTACTCTAATTTCTTCTACAGTAATCTCTTTATCACATACAGATTAATAATTAATCCAATTGTATGGAGGTAATCAATACATTATTTCCTTTGACAAGTGGTGAATGATGAGGTAATTTTACTATGCATTTAACGCTTTTATTTCCTCCATAGTGGAATATTAATTATTCAGTACATTTTTTTATGGCATTATTTTCATTGAGCCGTAGTGATAGCAAGGATTAACTCATCGCAAAACACACAGTATCTTTAATGTGTATTTACAGTATGACCTTCACCACGTTTCAATTATCTCAGCTTCCCTGGAGTAATATCTTCATCGCTCCATTTGTAGTCGTTAATTAAGTAATTTCAGGAAACACCGAGCACTTCCAGTCTGTAATGGAAGATCTGACTACGCTCGCTGCTGTGTTTCTTTTCGGAGAAGAGATGTTTCTTAATTTCTTTATTATTGATTTATACAATGTAGGGAAATTTATGGGCTTAGGTAGACCATCTAATGAAGATCTATCTATTCTATTCTTTTTCTGGCTTCAAACTCCCTTAACTGTCTCACATTCAGTTTCACTCTCTTCTTTTCCAGGTGAGGTGATGTACGTGTACTGCTGCAACCACTACTTAAGACACCCACTCCTCCCCCACCACTACTGTGTCCGATGCTGGGTGAGTGTTAAAACTTGTCTCTCGTACCTGTTCATCCCATTCAATAGTGCTCTTTCATTTTTCACGTTTAGAGTCCCAAAGAATGACCGGGATACGAGCCTAAGTCTTGATTCTTTGTCCTCGTGATGTGATGCGTGGCTATGGAAAGCTAAACAGTTAGTAGGAGAAGAGCAGTGGAGCAGGGAGGGTGTGCTGTGCTGTGGTCCGAAAGTAGAAGTGCATGACTCCTGCAGTACACGTCACATTTTCATCTATCATGCTGATTAACTCCCTAACCTATATTGATCTTGTTCCCTCCCCCTTCTCCCCTCCAGCATGCAGTTTAAGGTCACGTGAATTTTTCTGTAGCTGCGAATACATTTTCGTTCTTGACAATGGGTGCAACATTCCGCGATAAATCATGATGGGATAGAATAAAACTTGGCATTTTTGTGTGCTTGGCGGGAAAGTATTGTATTGTTTGGTTGGAGAGCGATTTGATGTTTTTCGCTGCAGGCGGGGGATGTATAGTGTTCTGAGAGAGAGAGAGAGAGAGAGAGAGAGAGAGAGAGAGAGAGAGAGAGAGAGAGAGAGAGAGAGAGAATATTACATTGTGAGCGTGAATCGTTACAAAAAGACAAAAGTGGAGGAAAAATGAGTAACATACACACTTCATACTTTACAACATCATATAAAAACACCTATTTTTAATCTTCTTATGGGTTACATGTACCATAAGACTAACAAGATGAAGATCCTAATATTATCGTTATCATTTCTTTTGTAAGACGGGGAAGCTGGCCATGGGAAAACAAAAATAATGAAAATAAAAAGCCCACTAATTTACCAGTTCCCTTTTGTACACAGACACGTACGTATTGTAGCAGAATAAAACTCAACATCGCCCTATTAAGAACACTATCCTCCAGCGTAAGACTGAGTAACCGAGTGCATGAAATATTTACCCTCGCCAAACGTTATAAAGGGAGAAGCTTGTGATGGTGATGGGTGGTGTGAAAGATCCCCTAAGTTTTGTTCTTTAATGTTCAAATGATGTGCATATCTTGTTTTTTTTTCTTTTTGTTATCTTACGTTCTTTGTTTCACTTATAGTCAGATTTCCTCTTTCTTTCCATCCTCTACTCTTTCACTCTATTTCAGTTGTCATTTCTCCTTTACTCTATTTTAGTCTCTTCTCTCACCTTTTACTACATTTCCATTGATTATTATTATTTTTTATTTTATTTTAACTTTCTCCACTTCACTCATCATTTCGCGGTAACAATCAGGTTTTTCCCTTTTTTTCCTTTACTCACTTTGCTTCACTTGCCATTCTTTCATTCTCCTTTCCTTTCCTTTACTATATTTCCATTCTCATTCACCGATATCCTTCCTGCTTTACACTTTCTCTTTTACAATTTATCATGATCCTAGTATTATCTCTCTCTCTCTCTCTCTCTCTCTCTCTCTCTCTCTCTCTCTCTCTCTCTCTCTCTCTCTCTCTCTCTCTCTCTCTCTCTCTCTCCTTCATTGTGGTTCTATTTCAGTAATCCCTTTTTTCTTTACAACTCCTTCCCAACACTTGTTTCTTTCCCAGCCTTCTCGCCCCTTTATTTCCTCTCTTTACAGTTTACACGTTCCTTTTTATTCTTTGCCTTGCTTCTATTCCTTTTACCACCTTGTCTTTTGTTTCTTGACGCATTTTTCTTTCCACCCTTTACACTCTCTCCTTCGCATCTATTCATTAACTCTGTGTTTTTAATTTCTTATCCCTTTCCGTTCCTCGGTTCTCGTTTGTGCTTTTCCTTCATCTCGTCTCTTTCACACCTCATCTCTCACTTTCCCATTCCTTCTTTATCCTCCTTTCTTCTTTTCTGTTTCTTTTACTTCCTTTTTCCTTTACATCCTTTACGTCCTTTTTCCTTTACTTCCTGACTCTCTGTTCTCCTTTCCTCTTAATTTCTACCCTTTCTTTCTCTCCTATCTAACCTTTGTCTATTTTTCCATCCTTTTCCCATGTCTGCACGCCTTCCTGTCTATCTGTCATCCCTTCCAACCTTTTCCGCTCCAGTCAGTGCAGCATCAGAAAGTTCCTGCTTTGTCTGTTGGTTGCTTACTGTTTGTAGTTACCCGCTTGTGGCTATAATGCTGGGGCGGGGGGGGATATTGATGCTCTCTCGTCACCGCTTCCACCGTCCGCCGCTGTGACTTTTAAAATAATGATGTGGAGAGCTTTTTTCTCTCCCCTTGTGTAGACATTTAATACTGAAGAACTTTTGTGCTAGTTTCCCTTCCGCTGTTGGTTGTGCTGGGAGGAGAGAGAGAGAGGGTGTGAGGGAAAAGAGGGGAATTAATTTTTTTTTTCCGTTGTGTGGGAAGTGGGTGGGGGTGGGGGTGGGGGGTTGCGGGTGAGGGGAAAAAGGGGCAGTGAATTTTTTTTTTATTTTGTTTTTTCCTGTATCCGTATCCTTGTTTTTGACTTGTACTTTTATTTTATTTATTTTTTTAGTATTTCCAGTTCTCTTTCATGTGATTATTCTTCGTTGTTTTCTTTCTTGCCTTACTTTAATGAGTGCCGGTGTGATGAGAGAGAGAGAGAGAGAGAGAGAGAGAGAGAGAGAGAGAGAGAGAGAGAGAGAGAGAGAGAGAGAGAGAGAGAGAGAGAGAGAGAGAGATTGCTGCTTATACATTTTTCTTTTCAATTTTTCTTATTTTAGTTCATGTAGTGGAAAGAAGCGGATAGAGTGACGTTAGAAGTAGCAAAGTGTGTGTGTGTGTGTGTGTGTGTGTGTGTGTGTGTGTGTGTGTGTAAGAGGAGTTTTACCTTATTCTCAGTAATGTTATGT
>CM035195.1:3284995-3287495 GCA_020233015.1 Callinectes sapidus | reverse complement strand
GCCATCACAAACACCATCACCGTCAAGCGTAATATTAATAACGTGGGGACTAGAATATCATCACCATTCCCATCATCACCATTATACGTAAGTGTCATCATCTCCTCTTCTTCTTCTTCTTCGTCGTCTTCTTCTTCTTCTTCTTCTTCTTCCTCCTCCTCCTCCTCCTCCTCCTCCTCCTCCTCCTCCTCCTCCTCCTTCACTACCATTAAAAACAACAACATCAGTGTTTCGTCGAATTATACAAGGCTGTTATTTACTTTTACTGCCAATTAACGTTGTGTGTGTGTGTGTGTGTGTGTGTGTGTGTGTGTGTGTGTGTGCGTGCGCTCTTGTAGGCGTCTGCGTGCACGCGCGCACACACACACACACACATCTTGGTCTTTACTCTTTCCGGTTGTGCATGGGTGGGCGCATGTGTGCTTGTCTTAACCTCAGGCATGAAACCTCTTCCGTGAATCCACACGTAATGCACACACACACACACACACACACACACACACACACACACACACACACACACACACACACACACACACACACACACAGATTTATTTTTTTTACATTTTTACCTCTTATAAATTGCCCCAAAAGTATTCTGCTTCATAAGGGCTGTTTTGTCATCAAAATAATGAATGTAATCAACTTACACTTGTAAAAGAAACATAATAATCTGTTAAACTGTTAACTGTCAAACTGAGAGAGAGAGAGAGAGAGAGAGAGAGAGAGAGAGAGAGAGAGAGAGAGAGAGAGAGAGAGAGAGAGAGAGAGAGAAATAGAAGAATGTATTATTTGATGAATTATTGTTCGTAATTCGTATTTTCTTTCCCGTTGCATAAATGAATAATCTGCGTGAGTTACTTTACGTATATAATTATTTTTCTGTTCTGTAAAGTATTCAGAATATATTCGTATTTTTTTTCGATATTCCGGAAAGAAATAATACATATATCTTTTACTGATTTAATTGTTTCCTTTACACATAATGTAATGAGATTATCGGAATATTTTACGTTATTTTTAAAATTCATTTGTCTATTTATTTATTTCTGGCCTGCTTTTTACTTTTCCCTCTCCAATGTTGTGGTAATGTCACCAGTGATGTCATAGTGTTTTTTTTGTGGTTGCTAGTTTTTTTTTTTCCTTCAAACATGAAAATACTCACCCATGTGTTACTGTTCTTCAGTCTGACTTCATCACGCTTACATGAACCTCATTAAGAGTACGCCACTTTTCATCTGTATTTGTTGCTTAAAAAGATTTATTGTGTTAATTACTTTCATCACCACGGTATTATGCACTGAATTGCGCGTCATGTAGTAATTTATTTGTTGAGTGGTTTAGTTCCTGTTTTCTGCGGTGGTATAATCTGTCACAAGAGAAGGAATCTTTAGTCTGATGCTGCTCCTCTCACCACCCGGGCCTCTAGTGAGTTCTTACCTTTAGGACTTCCCCTTTACATGAGTCGAGGAAAAATAATTAAATTTCAATTCCATGTGTTAATAATTAACTTACATTATGATACTTGTTACTCCCAGCGACACGTGCAGGCGAGCTGGCGTGCTATTACGCCGTTCTCAACAAACACATTCGCTTTGCTTGTTTTCATGTAATATGTATGACACGGGAAAAACACAATCCTGATGCAATGGTGATGAAAGTGATTCTATGCAAAACGGCGTTATCTCTCTCTCTCTCTCTCTCTCTCTCTCTCTCTCTCTCTCTCTCTCTCTCTCTCTCTCTCTCTCTCTCTCTCTGTTCCGTGTCCTTGTTTTCTTATTTTTGTTATTGTTCTTCTTGTTCTTGTTCTTTTTTTCGTCTTTTTCTCTTCACTGTCTCTACTTATCTATTCCTCTCTATCTCTCTATCTGCTCTCTCTGTTCTTTGGCCTTATCTCCTTCTCTTCCTCCTCCTCTTCCTCCTCCTCCTTCTCCTCCTCTTCCTCCTCCTCGGGGCAGGTAATGAGGAGCACCCCCCTCCCCCCTCCTCCCTCCGCCCCCCTCCCCCCCTACAGCAGGTCCTCGCCGCGGGAAAATACGGCTTTGTTTGTATTGTCAGAGCGCCATTGGAGACTGGGGAGGGACCGGGGAGGGGAGGAATCTCGGATTATTTTCTCAGACCCAAATGTAATTCGCGGGAGAGTCGTTCTTCAGTGTGTGTGTGTGTGTGTGTGTGTGTGTGTGTGTGTGTGTGTTGTGGGGAGGGGGAGGGGTGTATAGTGTGCGTCTATTGCCCTTAGCTGTATTTAATTAGGGCGGTGGTGGTGGTGGTGGTGATGGTGGGATTGGTGAAACCCTATCTCTCTCTCTCTCTCTCTCTCTCTCATTCCGCACAAGATTCTTATTTCCGAAAATTCTCATCATTTGCCTTCGTAATGTCGCTAATAATATATCCGTGTGTGTGTGTGTGTGTGTGTGTGTGTGTGTGTGTGTGTGTGTGTGTGTTGTTAATAATAAACACAGGCAATCAGAGAGAGAGAGAGAGAGAGAGGAGGGGGAAA
>CM035195.1:3260780-3276730 GCA_020233015.1 Callinectes sapidus | reverse complement strand
GCCTGCCAGTGACTATCGTGTGTCTGAAATGAATAATTACATATAGAAGAATAGAAGTAAAAATTCGTTTGTTCATATTTAATGCGTATTGCTTTTAACTTTTTTCTCATTCCATCCTTCATTTCTTTCTTTATTCCTTTCAATACATGGATAATGAGGAGAAAAATATATGAAATTATTCAAAAAACTATAAAAAAGAAAAAACAATAATAAAAACAATGGAACACGGATATTCATTTTCCTCCAAATGTTTCTGCTTTTCTTTTTTCCCCTCCTTTCACTTCCTCTCCTGTCTGGGCCGGGAAACGCCATCACCTTGACAAACTCTTCCCTTTCCAATACGCCTCCTGAATCACTCACTTCCCAACCTTTTACCTGATGGGGAACGCTCCAAGCCCCACATTTGCTCACGACTCCTACTGTTGGTGGACTGGTGACGTGTGTGTGTGTGTGTGTGTGTGTCGTCTGCCAGCACATTACATTACGAGTCAGTACAATAACGTAGTGAATATTGTAGCAATTTAGGGCGGGAAGTATATAAAAGCCACAAAGAACGATGTGGAGTGGAAGAGAGAGAGAGAGAGAGAGAGAGAGAGAGAGAGAGAGAGAGAGAGAGAGAGAGAGAGAGAGAGAGAGAGAGAGAGAGAGAGAGAGAGAGGCCGCTCTTACTCAGCAACAATTTGCTCTCACCACGACAATTTTTTAATGCCACAGAGACGAGTAACCGGGTTTTTAAGATAGTTTTCCTTATTATAAACGAGAAATCTTGCTAATCCATCACCAGAATCATAGAAATACCCTTAAAAAACAAGAATATTTTCAATGAGAGCCTTTGGAAAGTAGTGGTGGTGAGAGAACTAAGCGCTTGTGAGTGCGGCGCAGAGAATGGTGGGTGGAGGAGGAGTGAGGCACGGGGAAGGAGAACAGAGACGCGAGAGAGACGGGAGGGGGAGGGGATACACGTCACAGCACTCAAACCAATAGGAACTGCCATGAAAGAAGGAATTCAGTTCTTTTGAGAAATGTACGTACTATCACTGCTTTATCACGTTCCGATGTACTGACGGCTACTCAACATACCTGGTACATCACTAGAGGCACAGGGCGGGGAGAGCTTGGTTAAATACAGTTAAATACTCGTACGACTCACGCTCACACGCACAACATAAGACACGCCGCGTCACTGGTTGCTGACCGAGGAAGCTGAGTAGTGAGTAGCGTCCCTCTGACTCAGTGCTTCGAGACAGGTTCGGTACTTGATCGACACACGAACGACTATTTTAGCCTTGTCATTCTCGGGTGGCTTATTGTGTACCGTATCAATATGACTCGATTCCAACTTGAAATTCATTAATCCTTCCTTCCCGCACGACTGAATCACTTCCCTTGCAATAAATAGCGGTAGAAGACAATAATAGAAGCAACATTGTGGCGGTGACAAAGAAGCTAAGACAATCAGACAGATGAGAGGATTTAATGAGACGGAAAGCTTTTTTATTTCACCCCATCTAACAAAATTGCTTGAATGTGTGTGTGTGTGAGAGAGAGAGAGAGAGAGAGAGAGAGAGAGAGAGAGAGAGAGAGAGAGAGAGAGAGAGAGAGAGAACACGTGGAGGGTTTTTTTTAGAAAGCAACCGATACATATATTCCATTTCTTTCATTCTACTAATTCCGTATCCATGGCCTTCCTTTTTATCATCTATATTACCTGTATTTCCTTCTAAGTGCATCTCAGATACCTTAATGTACACTTCTATTACCTTTCCCCTCACATGTATCATTTCTATTACACTTCCGACACCTATATTACTTTTCTATGTGTACCTCCAATCACATACCCTCATTAGTATACATAAGACATCTGAGAGTCTCACTTCTATCACCTTTCTATATATCACCTGAGTTGTCTATAGCCTCTGACCTATATCCCATCATATATCATGTCCGTTAACTACATACCTCGTCTTTCACCTTTCTACTTCTAGCTTCACGTTTCTATACGCAGCATATTCAATTATCTTTTCTTTTTTTTTCATTAATATGTCTCACATTGTTTGAATCTTTATCACGTCTTCTACCTTGAACTTCTCCCACTCTACACCTGTCGATTCTTAGTCCTATGCATCCCCTCACCTACCTGTTTTTCATTAGCATGCCCCAGACACCTTGAATCTCACAATGATCTCTTTAGGCTAGATGACACCCTTCCTATCTCATTAAGACACTTCTAATCGTAAGATAAGCCACTCCTCCTCCACTCAGGGATATAGCTACGTACCTTGGCCTCCGTGGCGCACTCATAATTGTCTTCCCTCTTCAAGACACGTCCCTGGTGCAGCCCCAGGAGATACATGATTCTTAACAATTTCAATTTAGAAAGAGTGTACGCCTTTTTTTCTTCTTCTTCCTTTCTTTTTTTTTTTTCCTTCCGGCTCAGCAAGTTGTAATTACATGTAAAGGCCTTGTTTTCTCTTCCAGGAACAACGTTTTTAACTTTCTAGTGCCAAGAGACGTGGAGAGAGAGAGAGAGAGAGAGAGAGAGAGAGAGAGAGAGAGAGAGAGAGAGAGAGAGAGAGAGAGAGAGAGAGAGAGAGAGAGAGAGTAAATACGAGTATACAAGTAAAAGAAAGAAAGAAAGGTTAATGTTTGCCTTCACTCCGCATCAGTTAGAGCAATAAAACTTCCGTAAGGTGAAGTGTGTGGAATCGTCTTCACTCAGATGCAACTCACTCCGCGCAGGAATGGAGGAGGAGGAGGAGGAAGGTAGGATGGAAGGAAGGAAGGAAGGAAAGAAAGAAAAGCAGGTAGCCACACACACACACACACACACACACACACACACACTGGTGGATAGATAGATAGATGAATAGATAGATAGCTGGTCTGATTGATAAGTAAAGGGAGGAAGAGAAAAGAGAAAAGAAGACTGGCATGAAAGAATTAGGAAGGAAGAAAACCATTCGAAGGAAGAAAATAAGATAACGAAAGAAAGAAAAAAAGAAAGAAAGAAAGAAAGAAAGAAAGAAAGAAAACTTGATATGAAAGAAAAAGAGAAAAGGGAAAAGGTGAAAGCAGAGAAGACAAAAACTGAAAGGTCACATCACAGGAAAGAAAAGAATAAGAAAAGAACAAAACTAGAAAATATGAAAAGAACGAACATATTTGGAGAAGGAATGATGCACAAAGGCAGTAAAAAAAATAAAAACATGACCAAATAAATGAAGAAAAAAACGAAGATGATGATGAACCAAGATGAAGAGAGAAAGAAAGAGACCGGAAGAAGGAAAAATAACCAAAACAAGATCAAACATAAGCACGATGACAAGGGAAAGAGCCGAAAATAGACAAAAAAAAATGAAAGTTTAAAACAGCATTGAATCAGAAGGAAAACAAGAAAAGAAAAGGACAGAAAACATACGTTAAAATGACAATACAGCAATGTTGAGGCGTTACGTGAGTCTGTGATGCAGGGAAGCCGTGAAGCGAAAGACGGAGGCGAGGAACATTTTGAACTTCACTGCACAGAATATTACCAGCAGCAGCGATATCGTAACCTACATGCTCATTGCTTCATTGCCTCATTTTATCATATTTTCAAATGCTGGAAGTAATAATGATCACAAAATTTAAGCCTGTGATTAGAAATTAAAGATTCATACACTGTAAATATGCGGGTCAGTGAATGCAGCGCTGATGTACGAGCTTTAATAATACGTACTACACACATTACCGTTACATGAAGCACATTAATGGATTATGTCTGCATGATTCATAACACACTAAATACTATAAAAAATTGTAAACATATGTAAATTATACTTCATGAATGTAGAAGGTGTACTCATTCAAGTCAGAATCTTTCCTTACGACAGACAGACTTGTAATTCATCTTTGACCTTTAGCTTTTCATGTCTCTTCTCTGTAATTGATCACACGATATGCATAAAACAGGGGTATTCCATTATGAACACAACAGGCACCCAGCTGTGATCAATTCGTGCACACTATATCCTATTAAATTCATGTACGTATTTACTTCATCTGGATTAACCTTAAGGATACTGTATTTATATAGTTTTCTTATTATTATTTTCTTGTTCTTGTTCCTCCTCTGCTTGTTTTGTTTTGTATAGAGTAAATCTTTCGATGTTGTTTATCATCTCGTTCTTAGCTACACCCACACGTCTTGCATGTAATCTCCTGATAATGTGTAAATAATGAGATATTCCCTGTACAAAATTATCGAAACACGTTCTCGATTAATTTCCCCTTGACCTTATTTCAATCACTGAGAAGAAAAACAAATGTCAGCGTTATGCACATGCCATTTCAATCACGTAAGAATCAAACCGTAACTACAACATATACAAATCTGAGTTTACAGTTTGAGCTGCCGGCGTAATACAAGCTGAGCTGCTGCGTGGGATTGAACTGTGGAAGCGTGATTGACTTGCCGAGAAATCAGTTCAAGGATCATGCTGGGAAAGGTGTGGCTTTTCCAGTTCAGAGAAGTCATATCAACTGCTCATTTGTCATATATCATCCTTTTATGTAAGAGGGGAAAGCTGACCAAGGGTGACATAAAGCAAAAAAAAAAAAAAAATAGCCTACTTAGTTACCAGTCAGTCTCCTTACAGGTCCGAGGGAGTAAGCCAAAAAACGGGATAAATGACTTAAAACATCCTTCTTAAATGAAGTCGTAAAAACAAGTTGGAAATATAGAAGCAGGTAGGGAGCTCCAGAGTTTACCAGAGAAAGGTATGAATGATAGAGAGTCCTGGTTTAATCTTACATTAGAGAGGTGGACAGAGAAGAAGAGCCTTGTGCAGTAAGGCCGCGGGAAGAAGGGGTCGAGTCGTGCAGTTAACAAGACCAGAAGTCATCTCATTTTCGCTTTTCCCTTGCACAAAACTGAACATGACAAATATCCTTCACGTTTCATAACTTTCCATCATATCCAGCAAAGAGTATAAGTCACAAATCATTACATCACACTGTAACCTGAGACAATGGGGAATTTTAAAAGAAGATTAAACAAGCTTATGGATGAGCTTGATAGATGGAATTAGGCAGCAGTGGTCACACAGGGACTGCCACATCCTCTTGAAGCTTCCCTCATTTTCTTATGTTCTTATGTAACCTTACTAGACTAGACGGCGCTTACATGCTTTACTATGAAGGGGCATTAGAGAGAACACCTCCATCCCCACCAGTCCTTCCCTGTGACTCTGCATGGCTAGCTCGCTCCTTCACACATAATACACGTTAAGCTGAACTGAGAAGATACAGCGGCGGAACTTGCCCAACACATCCCATCCCTCCACAACCAAGCAGGTCTGACAGCCCAACAGACACCCGCCACCACCACACTCGCTTCTCTCTCCCTGTCAGACATTCAGACATTGAGGCCTTAGTGATTTCAAGCCTGGGAATGTATGACCAATGATCGATATCTCTCTCTCTCTCTCTCTCTCTCTCTCTCTCTCTCTCTCTCTCTCTCTCTCTCTCTCTCTCTCTCATGTTTATGACAACGGATATTAAATCCTGATAATGTATTCATACGAGACAACACAAAAGACTTCCCCAGCTTTTCAGTAAATAAAGGTATTAAGACTAAATTTCTAATTACCACAAGAACAGCAGGTATTAAATCATAATGAGATAGATAGGCGACAACAGGGAATATTAAAGGGTTTGTCAGTCTTTCAACACACTAATGCCTGAAAAATATTATGTTTTTCGTAACCCCCAGACTTATTCTAACAAAAGTATATGAGATGGCGGTAAGCATTGACTCATAAATAACAATGACGAAATTACGGTTCATATAAGAAGCCTCGTAAGTTTCAAAATCATTATCGAAAACACTCGTGACATCGTGAGTCAGGGATTAAGAGACACGAGTGCTTCTCCCCACAAGGATAAGACTTAGTGATGGAGTCACTGATGCTTGTATTTTCAAACACTTCTGCGCTTCACCTCCACCATTTCAAAAGGCTTTATTTGAATTTATATGCGTTTTTCAATGTGAGTTTCACGGTTTTAGAGGTAGATTGACAACATTTCTACATTATCAACTGGAGACACACTCTTGAAAACATCACTAATCTATCTTGGAAAATAGTCGCGGTGAGAGAGCAAAGTGTTTCTAAATACGGACCTGAAGCCCTTTCACCTCGCTAATCTATGTGGCCTTGGAAAATAGTCGTGGTGAGAGAGCGAAATGTTTCTAAATACGGACCTGAACCCCTTTCACCTATTAACAAACCTCACACTCACACACACACGCACACACACACACACACACACACACACACACACACACACACACACACACACACACACACACACACACACTCGGTAGCAGAGGCGAAGCGAGATGAGTTGCCATCACTGACCAAAGGCTTGGACCAGACAGAGACACAGAAGGTTGTCAGGTTTGGTAAAGCTGATGAACTGGATTTCCATTTCCACTGTTAGAAAATATTGTAAAGAAGAGAGAGAGAGAGAGAGAGAGAGAGAGAGAGAGAGAGAGAGAGAGAGAGAGAGAGAGAGAGAGAGAGAGAGAGAGAGAGAGAGAGAGAGAGAGAGAGAGAGAGATTAGTAACTACTATTCTTACTTATAAATGTTAGGAGGACTCTACATACATCTAAGACATTCTACTTATGACTATTGTATTCTTCAAAGATGTTCTCATTATTCCGTCCATAATCCAACAAAAAAACATCGAAAATAAGAAAAAAACACGAATAATCTCCATGACTTCTGAAAATAATGCAGAGAAAAGTCGCAAGCCTTGGAAAATAATGGATATCACAACCCACTCCTCCCCATGTCAAAAATATGGAAGTAGTAGCTGTAGTTCATTGATAAAAATAGCATTAATAATAAAAGTACAATAGGGATCATCACATAGATACAACACAACAATCTACATTAATCTACCTTAAATCAAGTCATAAATATCAGGAAAAATGTTGCAGATGGCTCACAAGATGGTCACCGAGTCTATAACACACATATCTATATCAACACAGTAAGGTAACGAAAGCAGAGCGACTCACCAATCATGCTGTACGCGGTGACACCTGGTGAGAGCGGTCCGAAGGTGTATTTACGCAGCTTCCTGTTTCCAATGTCCCCAATCTACGCAGGGCGGGCAGAGGAAAGGGCGTGAGAGTAATAGTGCGCAAATAAGGAAGGAAATAGATTGAAGATAGTAATAATTGATAGCATGACGACGAAGAAGAACAAGAAAGTAATGATAATGACAACAATAGTGAGGATAATAATAATGAGGGAAATTTTCATCATTTCGACAACGTTAGCAATTAAAAACAGAATGTAAAATGTAAATGCACAAGTATTAATCATTTTTCAGAGAGAGAGAGAGAGAGAGAGAGAGAGAGAGAGAGAGAGAGAGAGAGAGAGAGAGAGAGAGAGAGAGAGAGAGAGAGAGAGAATATGAAACACAACAATTAACACTCCTCTTCCTCTTTAACCTCTTCTCTTCTACCAGCAACACCACCACCGTCACCACCACCACCACCACCACCACCACCCCTCAGCATCCGAGCCACACAACTTACATAGCCATAGAAATTCTGCGAGTACTCTTCCTCCGGTATTCGCCCCACAGTGACGAGGACCTTTTTAATGAAGAGTAACCTGCCGAAGTCCACCGTGACATTGTGGTCGGCGGAGAGGGTGCAGGGACACGCATCGTTGGTACAGTAAGCGCCGTTTGTCTGAGGAAGAGAGAGAGACAGACTGACAGACAGACAGACAGACAGACAGACAGACAGACAGACAGACAGATAGACAGACAGAGACAAAGACAGACAAACGAACAGACAGACAGATAGACAGAAAATCCAAAAATCAAATGAAAAGGTGGACAAGTAGGTAGACAGATACATAAACAGACAGAGAGAGACAGACAAAGTAGCTCTATGATCAAGAAAGTCTTACATCACATCACTTAACCAGTAAATTGGCAAGATGAGCAATTTGTCAGGTAGTTAAGTTCATTTAGCGACTAATGTTAGCAAGACAGTGAAGAAAACGAAGTAGTTCATTATATTTAAAAGTGTGAATGTCATCATAAGGAATAATACGATCTTTTTTTTTCAAAGTGAGCAGTAGTTTTATGTTTGAAGGCCCGTGGTAAGAAATGAAAAGAACAAAAAAGGTGTGTTTCAGGAAAGCAATTAAATTCTATGGTGATTAATTTGCCACAAAGAGAGGAGTGTAATGCCAACCGTCCACAAACACAAGTGACTTGTTAATTAGGATCACCTGGATTGTTGTGGCTCATCATCAAATAGATACAGTAGCACTAGATGGACACTACATATTATATTACAATCACACACACACACACACACACACACACACACACACACACACACACACACACACACACACACACACACACACACACACCTCCCTTACCAAGTGACTTTGGAACGTTGGAAAGGTCCACTTGTTTGATACAGACGTGACAGTAACATTAAGAGCAAGATCAAGTGAGGAATACCAATTCTTAAACTTGAGTGCTCTGTAAATCGGCCGGGCGTTGGGGTGCTCTGCTGGTAAGAAGTAGCCAGAGGTGATGACGAATCTGTACAGTTGGCACTCATTATCTGCAAGCGATTAATGAGTTTGTACTGGGTTTTTTTTATAAGAGGGAAAAGCTGGCCAAGGGCAACAAACAATGAAAATAAAAAGCCGACAAATTTGCCAGTCCCCCTTACTGGTCAAAAGAGTCAGCCGGAAGTGAGGGAGAGATGTCTTATGTATTATGTATTTGCCTGGATTCACCGGTTATATTCAAAGGAGTGGCATTCCATAGGAGTGACTAAACAAATGAGTAACAAATTAAATATCAATTTCAAAGGAGCGACATTTCATGGCAGTGAGAAAACAAAGGAAGACTTCCTATTCCCGCCTCTTCTCAATTACACAAAGTAGTTAATATAGATGTGTAAACCTCTTGTTTTTTTTAATCAGGTTAGGTTAGGTAACGATCTCTCTAATACAATATTTATAACACTCCTTTAAAATGTCACTCTTTCAATATAGACCCGGACTCACAACCTTTAACACCATCAACAACAGCAACGTGAAAAGAATCACTCCTTACTGCTGTACCAGAAGGCGTTGCAGCTAATGGCCGTGTTTGTGTCGCAGATGTGGGCACAGTAGGCGTTTGGCAAGGTCAGGTAGGTGTCTGGCAGGTACACACGCAAGGGCAGACACAGAGAGATGGGGCCTTGGCTGTCCGTGTATAGCTAAGAACGGGAAAAGATAACGAGATCTGATTTTTTAATGCTCTTATATTAGGACTTTCTTGTAAAGCCACGGAGGAGATCAATCTGGTTGTTGTTGATCTTTTTTCTTCATTGATGGAGTTGAATTACTGTATTCCAAACATTGAAAATACTAGTAACTTTATCTAAAGATTATTGCTACTATCATTAAAAAAAGAAACCTTATTCTTTAACTCCATACCAACTGTACCACAAAACAACAAGAATGAAAACAACAACCACACACACACACACACACACACACACACACACAAACACACACACACAAACACACACACACACACACACACACACACACACACACACACACACACACACACACCTTATAGTAAATGGCGGAGATCGCGAACGGAACCACAGCCCACAGGATGACACACACGGCCACACACGCCCTCCATGTCCTGCCGCCACACCCTCCTACAGTCACCATTGCGCGCCTCCTCTCTCGCTGCAAGAACAAATTACTGTAAGAAAGAGAGAGAGAGAGGGGAGGAGGAAGGGTATGTTAAAGAATTAAAATCTTATAACACTGTAAATAATGAAAAGAGAGAAAAACATAAAAAGTAACTAATTGATACTCTGAAAACAATACCCTCAGTAAAGAACCAAATAACGAAAGTACAAGAAAATTTCTACAAAGATCATTTCACCTTTGGAATTTTACAGGTCCTTAGCGCACCTGTTCCAACGAAACACTACACGCCTAAATTAATCTTTACTGTAGCTAAAGAGTAAAGGTGAGTCAGGTGAGACGCAGCGGCCGCACAGCACCACTCAATAGATTAGAACTCCTTCCCTATTGGCCAGAATCGGAAAACATGTTGTATCTATTGTTCCTATTGCTTCCCTCACTGGCCAATGAACGGTGAGGACTGACAAACAACTAGAATTCTTGGCCACTAGTACGGTGTGTGTGTGTGTGTAACAAAGGTACCAACTCTGTCATATGAGAATTATAATTGTTGTTTGCTTGTTTTTGTTTTTGTTTTTTTCGATGACCAGGACTCAAACTCACGCATCAGAAATAAAAAGTAAGAAAAATTGCTGATCATAGAGTTAAACATCGAAAAAAAACTAACTTATAGCATGTTGTTCACCTATATCAAACCATACCAAAATATCAATCTCCTTCTTAGTCTCCTAATAACTTGAAAACAAATAGAGATCCACTGCATTCAAATAAATGAGTAAAAAATATGATCAAATGAAATATCAACAGTGTATTACAACTTTTCTCCTCCATGAAGAAATGAACAATTCACCCCCAATGTCTATTCTGATTAAATAATATCATTTCACGTATAAACGGTGAAAGTTCAGCTTGGTGGCATTCGAATATGACTGCAAAAACTGAGTAATCTTAATTCAACTACAGTTTTATAAATTTAGACTAAGTATATTATCGTTTAATCAAGAGAGAGAGAGAGAGAGAGAGAGAGAGAGAGAGGGGGGGGGTAGGAGGAGGAAGGGGAGGAGATGTTTAAGAAATACACCAGATGATCTACTTCTTTCCTCCTCTCTTGTGTCTTGGGACCGTCTAAGGAGGAGGAGTGGTGGTGGTGGTGGTGGTGGTAGTTTTAATAATGAACTACAAGGAATATCTAACAACAACGCGTCCTGGTTTTAAGTTATCTCAACATCAGCTACTGTCTGAGAGAAGAAAAAGACAATAATTATATATAACTACTACTCTATGTGGTGGTGGTGGTGGTGGTGGTGGTGGTGGTAGAAAGTAAGACTGAGCGTTGCCTGGCCACTAATGGTGGCAGCTCACAGTGGATTCGTCTTGCGACATTACTCAGAAAAATAGATAAATACAAAAAGAGCAAAAATGTACCTATAAAAAATATGGGAAGCGATTGACACACATTCATTTCTGTCAATTCTCCACCTTTTTCCTTTTTTTCTCTCTCCCTCTCTTTTTTACTGTCAATTTCCAGCCAGTCCCGTTGATCCATTTAGCTCTCGGGCTGCGGGACATTGCTCCATACATCACAGCACCCACCGCCCGTTTTCTACCTCCTTTTGTGGCTCGTGTAGTAATTAATAGGAAAATTCATCAAATAGCAAGGCGAGACTCCTGCAGCCTCTCCCATGGGTAACTTAATTTTGTCCTCAATTCAATAGATCTTTCCTTCTTTCTTTCCTTTCGTCCTTATTGTCTATCTCTTACCGGTTCCTTCTTTGTTCCTGCTTTTTCTTTCTGTCTTTCTTTTTCTCCAGCATTCTATGACTTCCTTGCTGCACCAGAGAAAGTTAATTAAATACGTTAGTCACTTGCCTTACTTTCATTTTTCCTGCTTCTCTTATTACTATTATCATTTATGACTCTTCTGTTCTTCTTTTCCCGCTTTTTATTTTGTATTTTTCTCTCATTTTCCTCAACTTCATCTTCTTTCATCACCATTCCTTAAGTCTTTCATCCCGGTATGGAACAATTCACACGTAGACAATGCATAGAATCTTTCAGAACATCTACGAAAAACAGTAAAGAATGGCATCTCAGCTTGCACCTTTTTAATCACTTTTTATTCGCTCTTGGCTGGTTTTCTTGTTACATAACAAATAGATAAGGAAAGAAAGAAAAAAAGAAATAGCCAACCTCAGAAATGGCTGAACGTCTAGAGCTCTAAAGTACTTTGTCATTGGGTAACATGTCAAATAACAGTGAACGAGTATGCGAGAATGGTAAAGTTTCATGTATTACTCCATTTGGCGTGAACAAAGACACGAATCAAAATAAAAGTAAATAAATGAATGAATAAATAAGTAAATCTGAAAAAAATACATATTCATTCGTTTCTCTGCGCTTTACTATCAGAATGGACGACGGGAATAGAGAAAAAAAACATAAGGAACAAAATTGCAAGTCATTAAAGTTTCGGGTAAAAATAACGTTTCGAATATGAATATGTAAATACATCAATGAATGTATATAAGCAACTTTCCACTATATTCCCGTGTTTGTTTGTTTGTCTGAATTTTTCTCTCGCTTTATAGATAGATCATGGAGAGAGAGAGAGAGAGAGAGAGAGAGAGAGAGAGAGAGAGAGAGAGAGAGAGAGAGAGAGTTATGATTCTTGTTTTATGCAACCCTCGAGAGAAAGACATAAGACAACTACAATATAAGTCAATAAATAAATATAAACAAAGTAGAAAAAAAAAGTTTTCCGGAACATAAAGGTTTCAGATTCTCTCCCCAATAGAAACGAGTCACAACCAGAATACATGCATTGAATTGCCTTTGTTCCCGGATACATACATACATACATAACACACACACACACACACACACACACACACACACACACACACACACACACACACGGAAAAGAGGAAAGAACAAAAAATACAACGGGTGAAGCCATTCAATTTCAGGGACACAAAATTAATGAAAGTTATGAAAGATTGAGGATTTGTGAGAGGGAGCAAAGAGCGAGGACCTGTGGAGAGCTTAAGTGATTGATTGATTGAATTTTCAGGGTGTTATGACGTGGAGAATGCAGGTGGTGGTATGGGAGGAGGAGGAGGAGAGGGGCAATATGAACTCCTCTGAACCACCCTGAACCATCTTGAACCATTATGAACCTTTCTGAACCACACTGAACCACCCTGGGGCATTCTAAGACACTATGATCACGCGACAAAGAAAGGGAAAAGGAAACACTCGTGATAAATCTGCATTTCACACGTCAGAGAGATATATTCTGTTGAAAGGAAGGAGGAAACCATTCTGTACCATTCTGAACCACACTGAACCACACTGAACCACCCTGGGACATTCCAAGACGCTCTGGTCACGCGACGAAAGAAGAGAAGAGAAAACACTCGTGATTACTTTGCATTTCACACGTCAGAAAGATACTACCTTAGGAGGAGTGAGAAATACGTGTAGGTGGAAAAAAAGGACGAAAAAATTGATAAGAGGGTTCTGTGTAAGTGTGTATGGTGAAAGGTATAGATGGAATATGTTTATCTCTTCGTTCTCCTTTTCTCTCCCTCACTCTGGATCACTTCAGGGTAGAAATATAACCTGTATCACTCGTGAATAGTTAACCGGGTAGTGGTTGGTGTGAATGGATGGTCAAATGGACAAGTAGAGGGTGTGTGGTGTTACCTTTTATGCCAGCAACATAATAGGTGAGCCATAAGACTGGCATGTACAACAACTGAGTAATCGATCATGGGGAGAAATGCTTAGCTCTTCAAGATTAGTGTACCGTCAGTAATCGGTCTGAGGAGGGGACGCGAGGACAGCCACGCCCGCTCATTCTTTCAGGGCTGCCACCTCCATTTAGACCTCTCACCCTCCCTGTCTCTCCCTAGCCCTATACTGACAGGCCTTTCAACACTCTCTCCCCTCCCTTCCCTCTCCCAGCCCTCCACGATACAACCAAAAACCCGCAGCCACAGCAGGTACAGTGTCTCTAGTGCTGTGAGTGTTAGTAGCCATGGCGGCGGCACAGACTGACACATCATGGAAATGACTTAGTTAGGGTGCCTGAATGAGGCGCGGGACACGAGGCGTGGGGCGCAGAGCGAGGGGCGAGGGGCGAGGGGCGAAAGACATGGGGCGTGCAGTAATCTTTGGTGTCAGCGGGGAAGTGGCCGTGGCGTGTGGGCACCGACGGTACGGTGTGGTGTATTTGCATTTAATTTGTCTGCACCTAAAGACGACGCGGCTCCGTGGCGTGCTTTGGGAGGATTACAAAGCATCCCATCAAAGAGGATGCGACGACACCATGCAGATCAGGACTTGGAAAATATAATGATGCTCCGTCTCCTCTAAACCTTCTCAATTCACTCTCAACAAAACTATTCATGGGGAACTACGAACTACGAAAACTCACCACTTCCCACACACACACACACACACACACACACACACACACACACACACACACACACACACACAAGTATTCTGTCCGTGGTTTCAAATGAGTTTTATTACATTCATTCACATCAAAGCAAAAAATATATACTTCTTTTTTTTTCTTTTCCTTTTTCTTTAGTATTCCTTTGTTTGCGGATTGGGTGGCGGAGTAAGAAAAGCGTGAAATACGAGGCCAATGTGTCAGGCGGTGGACGCGTCATAAAGATTAACGTGAGGGTCATTTCCAACAGTATGGGAAGTCAAAGGAAATATTGATGCTCCTTACAGCGCGTTCCAAGAGAGACCATGGGACTGGAGGACGCCGCTACCCCCCCCAGGAGCACCAAGGGCGGGGACCAAGGGGGCTTCCTCGCCAACATTCACCTCAGAAATGCCAGTAAGACGCCCACACTGTAACTTAAACTCTCTCCACCTTCTCTATTCCAAAACTAAACTCTCTCTCTCTCTCCACCTTCTCTATTCCAAAACTTGACTCTCAACTTTGCCTATCTCCACTCTGTATCTTCCTGTCTTCCTTTCTCTGTCTACCCTCTCCCTATGTAGTAATTTCTGTCTCCCTTTTACTGTAGTTCCTCCAGTTCCAATACCTGGCTCCTTCTCCATATCTTTTTGTCTATACCAGTTGTGCTTCCCTTTGTCTCCCTTTCTTTATGAATAACCTCTTTTTTATCTATATTTTCCTGTCTCCTCTCGTCTTTTTCTTACTTAATTTCCAACGCTCCTGCACTCCATAACTTTCCTGTCTATCTATAATTCCTCTGCAGTTTCTCTACAACTATACCTTCTTTCTCCTGCTTCTCTTTTGTACCTCTTTTTGTTACTATTTACTGCACCTATTGTCTAATGTTCCGCCACTCTTATCTTTCATCTCCCTTTTCTTTACTTTGCCTTCTACGCCCTCTACCCACTTCTTGCCGTCACGTGAAGTAAACATTAGAGTTATAGTGATGTTACGTCGAAAAAAGCTTAAAAATAGTAACTATCGCTGTACAAAATGTGAACTCTCTCTCTCTCTCTCTCTCTCTCTCTCTCTCTCTCTCTCACTCTCTCTCTCTCTCTCTCTCTCTGTACATTGAGTCCTGTGGGAGGAAAACATGTTTTGTTGGTGATTTTCCATCCCTGTGGTTCGTCAGTTTTTGCCTGAAATATAGCTGCCTCTACCCCATCCAGGTAAAGTAAAAGTAGTAGTAGTAGTAGTAGTAGTAGTAGTAGTAGTAGTAGTAGTAGTAGTAGTAGTAGTAGTAGTAGTAGTAGTAGTAGTAGACATAGAACGACGATCAGAAGAAGCAGAAATATCACCATCACCACCATCACCACCACCATCACCACCACCATCACCACCATCACCATCACCATCACAGCAGACCGTAAAATCATCAAATCAGCGATCACTTTGTAACAATCATCAACTTAACACCACGGGGAACAGTTTGCGTCAAATTTTTCACCACACTACGGTCTTGCCTTCGATACTTCCTCTCGCACGGGGTATTTACTACAGAATTTGGAGGCAGGTAAAGCTGATTAAAGGCGCAGGTGGGATAGGGGGCGGTTGGTAAGGGGGGCGGGGCAGTCTGTGTGGGATTATGTTGGGTGGGGAAAGGAAAAGATTTAAGTTTTCTTTTTTCTTTTTTTTTTTAAGGATGGATGGACAGACAGATGGAGAGAGAGAGAGAGAGAGAGAGAGAGAGAGAGAGAGAGAGAGAGAGAGAGAGAGAGAGAG
>CM035195.1:3239292-3260680 GCA_020233015.1 Callinectes sapidus | reverse complement strand
GAGAGAGAGATAAGGAAGTAGACAGGAAGATAGATAAACAAACGATGAGATAAGTAGATATAATACATGGTTTAGAATTCAAGTCAACAGATAAGGAGTCAGATCATTCAATAGGTAATAAAACGGACGAAAAAATCCACTTTAGATCCCAGCAATGTCATAAATAGGGGAAAAACACAGAGGTAGGCAGAGAGCTCCGGACTTTACCAGAAAAAGAGATAAAACATTGTGAATACCAGTTAAGAATATAAAAACAAAAGAAAATGAGGGAAGCTGCAAGAAGCCGTGAGACCTATTCCTGGCAGTCCCTATGTGAACACCTACTCTTACATTAAAGAGGTGGAGAGGTGGAGAGAAAGTAGGAAAGCTTGTGGAGCGAAGTGATGAGAGGAGGAATTAGTAAGTGGCGGTAAGGTAGCAGAAGAAGTTAGCAGGAATAAGTTAACGGAAGAGAGGGTTGTGGAGGTATGCTGTTACGAGAGGAGAAATTATTGAGTGGCGGTAAGAAAAATAGGTTAGAAGGAATAAGTTAACAGGACAGGACGGGGGTTCGTAGTTAGTAGAGGAGAAATTAGCGAGAGACGATTAGAGAAAGCAAGAGATACAACATTACTGCTGAGGGATAGAGGCTGGTGACAGTCACAAAGAAGAAAGGAAAGGCTCGCAAGAATATGTGATGACTGGGAGCTCATGCGGGGAATTACAAAGGATCAAACATGCAAAATGACTGATGGGATTCAATACTGAAACCACCACGCACAAGATGATTACCTGGCCTGATGGATCTTGCCTGTCAGGAACGACTTGGTGACCACCGATTACCAACATTAGAATTTAAAAATATGTAAGCGAATTACCTTCATGATATGTGAGGCCTGGGTATGAAGAATGAATTAACTTCAGGTAATATTTATTCTATGTAAGAGGGGGAAGCTGGCCAAGGGCAACAAAAAAATTATATAAAAAGCCCACTAATTTGCCAGTCCCCTTAAAGAACAAAAGAATTAGCCGAAAGTTAGAGACAAATGTCTTGAAACCTCCCTCTTGAATAAAGTCAAGTTAGGAAGTTGGAAATATAGTAGCAGGTAGAGTAAAGTGAAGTAATACCCCACGTAAACAGTTGTATGATAAAGAAAACAGCAGAGAAGTGTAGCCAAAACGTTAAAAGGAGTGTTTCTTTGTTTTTTAATTCCATGAAATTCAAAAGAGGAAAGATTTTACGTTAGTATCATAAGACAAAAATACAAGGAAACAAAGCTTAAAAGACATTAACCCCTTCAATACTGGGACACATTTTCATATTCATTCTGCTTATCATTTGTCGATATTTTTAAAGCTTCATAAACTCATGTTGTAATTGAATTAGTATTGACTCCGGCCATTAACCTTCTGACCTTCATACATCCTTCCTAATGCCAATAAAATCGCTTAATCACGCCCAAACTCGTGAAAAAATGTATCCTAGTACTGCGGGGGTTAAAACTCTCTCTCTCTCTCTCTCTCTCTCTCTCTCTCTCTCTCTCTCTCTCTCTCTCTCTCTCTCTCTCTCTCTCTCTCTCTCGCAGTTGGTGTCGGTGCTAAATTACTTCGAGGTAACAGTCTACTATTAATATGATCGTTTGTGTTTACTTTCCATTCTGTATTCATAAAGATGCCAACACCAACACCATCGATCAAAGATAACGTGAAGAAAACACCAGAAAGATTACGGGCCTTCGTTCTCAACTTCTACACACCGCCATGTTAACAATAATATAAGCACAAAGCAAGAAATGTCCAACACCTCTCCAAAAACTTAATCAATTGTTATTATTGTTATTTTTGTATTAGGGTTTTCCTGTTCTTCCTCCCTCTTTACATCCTCCAGTTATTGATACTGAATAAATCTATCTAACATCCATATTCACCTGACCTCACCACGCGCGGATTAGGTACAGAGGAGGAGAAAGAAGAGGAGAATCTAATACAACAATGATATCACCAACAACAACTGGCCGTAACACACTGCATGATATTATTGTATGAGGTCTTTCATGCACTAAGGGTTTAATACAATCCATCCCTGGCGCTAGATTAACCTTTACTATTACATTTATCTTTGCTGAGTGTACCCTAATACGAGAGAACTACGCGTGTTTTACATAGTATGGACATCTATGAAGTCTCAGAGAGGTGGCAGATATGAATTTATTTTTTGTTCTGTAGTGGTGTCGAAGGAAAAATAATAAAGAAAGCACAGAATGAACTAAAGATCAAGAAAAGCAGCTTCGTGTTTCGGACGCAAGACAGTTCATTATCAATTGTAAATGTCTCTGCAATAATTGTGTGGCGTTTTCTGCTTCTTTTTTTGTGTTTAAGAGGGGAAAGTTGGCCAAGGGCAACGTGAGATAGTAAAAAAGCTCAAACTTCCCAGTCCCCTTAAATAAAGTTAAGTCATTGGAAGTTGGAAATACAAAGGCAGGTCGGGAGTTCCAGAGTGTCTGCTGCTACTTTTTTTCTTACTCTTCTTGTTTCTTTCATCTTAGGATAGTTCACGTCGTAGGAAAACTCAACTCACATCCCTACTTCCTCTACATTCTCACTCCAAGAGCTCGGCCAGCGTGCTAAATATTTAAATGCTTTCACTGGTAAATTCTGAACTCCCTGCTTGCTTCTGTATTTCCTTCCATCTTTGACTTCAACTGTTTCGAGTTTCATAACGCTTTTCCTGTTATAAATGCTACAATTTTTCTTTTTTTAATGTAGAAAATGACACCTTCAGTGGCCCCTCTTTCATATGAATTTTGATGTCCTACATCAGTCTTCCTTACACTAAAATTTGAAAGAAAAAAATATCAAAGGACTTTTTCGCAATTTTCCCCTGGCAAAGAGTTCTCTACACGAAAAGAAAAGAAAAATACAAACTCACCTGTCAACACCAAACAGATGAGGTGGCCGAGATGGTGGCGAGGAGAAGGCAGCAGGCGTGGAGGTTGCAGGACGTGGTGGGCCAGGCGAGCCAGGAGAGGGCGTGGAAGATGCAGGACACTGTCAGCTCCCTGCCGGGCATCGGGCCAGTGTACCGGGCCACCAGCCACCCCAAGAGGATCATTTGGATGGTGATCGTGCTGGTGTCCCTCTTCCAAACTGTCAGGCAGTCCACCGAGATCATCACGCAGTACCTCCAGTAAGATGATTCCTCCCCACTCACGTTTGGTTAAAGAGGTCAGGGGAGTCAGATTAGGTCAGGCCTTGGTGATTGAAGAAATACAGGGTTTCTTCATAATATGAATTGGATCGGGTTAATTTAGCTTAGGTTAGGTTCAAGTTAGTTTGAATCATGATAAATGAACGTAGCAAGAGAGATTGATAAATATTCCTTTATATTACGCCAGTATTCAGAAACGCTATACTCTCTCACCATGACAATTTCCGAAGACCACAGAGACAATTAGCCGAGTTTTAAAGGCAGTTTCTCCTTCTAATAAACTGGAATTCTTGCCAATCCATCACCAAAAACATAAAAATACCCTCGAAAATACGATTACCTTCAACCAGTCTTTGGAAAACAGGGATGGTGAGAGAGTAATACCTTTCAAAATACAGGCCTTGTAGCTTGGGTTGAGATACGTTAGAGTAGGTTAAGTTTAGTCCAAGTAAGTGAAGGCAACGAGAAAGAAAGATGAATAACTTTTTCACATCATGTTCAGAAGTAAGGTCAATAGAGAGTGACATTGATCAGAGCAGCATGACCCCTAACGCCAGAGGTCAAGGTAGACTGGATTAGATCGAAGCAAATGAAAACAGTGAGAAAGAGAATAACGAAAGGCAAATGAATACAGTGAGAAAAAAAGAATAACGAAAGGCAAATGAACACACTGGGAAAAAGAATAACGAAAAGCAAATGAACGCACTGAGAAAAAGAATAACAGAAAAGCAAATGAACACTGTGAGAGAAGAATATCGAAAAGCAAATGAACAAAGTGAGAAAAAGAATAACAAAAAGCAAATGAACACACTGAGAAAAAGAACAACAAAAAATAAACGACCCCACTGAGAAAAAGAACATCGATCCTCCTTTTTTTTTTCCTATCACATCCTGACAACTATAATCACTCAATACAAGGGTGAGGTCAGGTCAGTGTACGGTAGATAACCCCGAGTGTGAAGAAGAAAAAAATATACGCCCTCTTTTTTCCCTAATAACGTGTCCATCACAGCACGAGGCGGTGTTGGAGTTGGCTGATGATGATTGCCACCTGTCAGTCTTCTAAAAATCCACTGAGAGCACCAATGACAGGATCGAAGCGACGTAATTGAGTAAGGAGCGTGATCAGGTAAACACACCCACGTGCATCGACTAGCGACGGCAGTGACAGGTCATCCAATATGCCCTTGTGTCGGGTCTCATTAACCTTGAGTAAAAGAGCTAGAGTGTTCCTTGATGAGGGTTAATGCATTAATTCCGTGACGCTTCCCACTGCGGCAGCCTCCTCCTCCTCCTCCTCCTCCTCCTCCTCTTAACCTTATCGCGTGTGTTGTTACTATGATATTTATTGCTTGTTCTGAGTGTTGCTGTCGTTTTCGTCGTCGTCGTCGTCGTCGTCGTTGTAGTAGTAGTAGTAGTAGTAGTAGTAGTAGTAGTAGTAGTAGTAGTAGTAGTAGTAATAGTAGTTTCATTAGCTTCTTATATTACTTTTACCACTTCTACTACCAATACCATTACTACCGCTACTCTCATTCATCACTATCAGAGAAGCTATGAAGAAACTCAATGTCATGTTCCAAGAATTAAAACGCTAATGTATTGTCAATAACCCCCCGCGCCCGGCCCCGCCCCGCCCATTGCCTTAAGACGGACAGTAAATCCATACAAAAACACTTCAATGCACGGACAGAGCAATCTTCCAACAGGTGTGCTTGCTCTTTGCTAACATTCATTGGAGGAAGAGAGAAAGAAAAGTGTGCATAGATCCAATATAAGATAAAGAGAGGGGGTGGGGGAAGGGAGGCAAATGCGAATAAATGGTTAAAAAAAGAATGAAAATAGAAAGTCAGATTTTGTATTTTCTAAATTAGAATAAAAGAAAGAAAGAAGAAGAAGAAGAAGAAGAAGAAGAAGAAGAAGAAGAAGAAGAAGAAGAAGAAGAAGAAGAAGAAGAAGAAGAAGGAAGAAAGAAAGAAAGAAAGAAAGAAAGTAGAAAATAATAATGATAAGGATAAGAAATCGGCTCCAAACAGAAAGAGATGCATGAAGTATCGTCACATTTCCGTCATAAGTCTCAAGTGCTGAAGGCGAACAAAGAGAGTGTCTCGTGAAAGCCTCGAATTTATAGGAAATGCAGGGAAAATGTTGAGGAAACCTGTTAAGTGGAGCACCATTTAATTAATTTTTTGTGTGGTGTGATAGAGACTGCCTTGAAGGTGGTGGTTGGTGGCGGTGGTGGTGGAGATGGTGGTGGTGATGAAAATTATGATAATGATGATGACAATGGTGATGGAATGGTGATAATAGTGATGACGGCAGCAGTTGTAATACAGATGATGAGCTGGTGGTATTGGTGATGATGATACTGGTGGTGGTGACCTGTATATTAATGGTGGCGGTGGTAGTGGTAACATCATTGCGAATACCGGTACATACGATGCGAACAATATAGAGCAGTAGTAATAGTTGAAGGAATAGTAGTAACAATAGTACTGATGTCAATAACAAGAAAAAAATACTACTGCAACATAAAGATATATCTCCAACTTCCTGATTTTATTTAAAAGGAAGATTTCAAGACATTTATCCCCGAATTTCGATTAATTCTTCTGTTCTTTAAGGGGATAGGCAAATAAGTGGGCTTTTATTTCATTGTTTTTGTTGCCCTTGGCCCTCTCATGTAAAAAAAATATAAAAAAATGTTGCAGGTACCCGGTGACAATGAGCCTGAGTACTTCCTCCAGCCCCTTCATAAGAAGCCCCGCCGTCACTATCTGCCCAGCTGCTCGCCTCTCCTGCCGCCGCCTCGCCTCAGCTCTCCTACAAGAACTCGCGAATGCCGACAACCAAACTACTGACTCCCCCAACGCCTCCGCCTCCGCTCGCGACAGTCAACCTGAGTCTCTTCTCCCTCAGCTCTTTGCTGTGACTGATTGCTGCAAGACGCTCCAGGGAAAACTGCCTGATCCCGATCTCGTGGTTCTGGGATGCAAACCACCTGATATGAGTTCATTCGTGAGTTTGTGATCCACTTTAATTTCATTCAAAATATCTAATGATTTATGCCTTTGACAGAGAGAGAGAGAGAGAGAGAGAGAGAGAGAGAGAGAGAGAGAGAGAGAGAGAGAGAGAGAGAGAGAGAGAGAGAGAAGGAATGGCCCTAAGGAGGATTTTCCCTAATGCCTCGTACTTTAATTAAATGGTACCAGATTCCACAACACGGAAGGCTGGTGTCTCCCCACGTCGTCGTTCAAGAGTACCATGAGTTAGTCAGCAAAATAAGCTTTGAAGAACGTGAGAAGTTCTTCCTGCAGCTCGACGAAACCATCATCAGCTGCACCCTCGCTTCAAAAAGCTGTATGGGGTAAGGCCACTGAAAGACCTGCAGCTGTGAGTCTAAAATTACTCGTAGTGCGCTTGCGTTAGTGTTAGTGTTAGTGTTAACTGTGGCCAGAGATGTCTCTATTTTTGGCAGCGGATAAAGTTGGCGAACTCAGTAATCAGATAATACTGTCTCCTGCAGGGAAATCCGTCGTACTCCACCCAAATCCCTCACGTCTCAAGGCTGCTTCACCATTTTTGGAGAACTTAATACAAGCATGGACCTCAGCGTGCCCATACCTGGCTCCTCTAGTGGTGAGTAGCTGAACTGCCAACACAACATCCATACTTAACGGTTCGCCTTATGAACTCGAAATTTCACTGGAGGAAATCCTGAGCGACTCACTTCCCGATCCCTCAGCCTGCTCCTCTCGATTCATATACTCTAGCTTTGCACGAATGAAGCTTCACCAGATCAACAACAATGTATGGAGTGTGTTTGAATAAAAACGCTGACCTTAGAGTTATTATAGGACAGGCAGGCAACTCTCATGAGCAGTCAAGGAGGCAGAACACGAAATAGGTATGTATTTATCTAAACCACGAAAATAACTTCGCTTTAATCTCATTTCTCAAAAGTAGTAGTATACACATAAACAATTAAGCACTAGAAGCCCTTACAATGTAAATCGTAGCATCGTACAACAGGAAATAAGAAACAACAGTTGAAATGGTTCTTACCTTCAGGAATAACAGTGCTGCTGCAAACAGATCTCTTCGACTACCCATCCTCCGGCCTCGCGGAGAGCTCGGGCTTCACTGTGCAGGTTCACTCTCGGAAAAGACCTCCCAATGTGAACGAGTTGGGTTTCCTGGTGTCTCCCGGGACCGTCACCAGAGTCGCCGCCATCATTGTGAGTCCGAAAAGATTGTCGAGTATTGTTTGACATGATTTTCTTCGATTTTCTGCCGATAATTTGATGGGTTTTATTTTCTTTCTTTACCGTCGTGACATCAGAGAAGGGAGGAGCGCATGGAGGCCCCATACCCGTCCAAGTGTAAAAGAAGTTGGAAGGAAACCTTTTATACACCATTGAGATGGAACGGAAAAACTTTAGAGGAATCCACAGAAACATACACACTTTATGTAAGTCCATTTGTTGACAGAACATTTCGGTCCTCTTGTTTTGTTCTTATTAATCACACATAGGCGATGCACTGGCACAGCGCGCTGTGTTACGCAGTGCATCACGGTTTCCTAGGAGAAGATACCTCATGTAGCCACAAACAAAATGTTGAATGAAGACCATGACTGCCAAGCTACACACAAACTGAAATTCATTAGCTTAATATGAAGTTCATTTAATTTTGCTTAATGAATGGCAGCCACGAACCTGGTGGTGAAAATGAAGGACAGCTGTGGCGAGAGCTGTGTTCATCATAGGCACATCAGGCCGAGGGTTGCTTTACACGTGGTTAGTTGATGTTATGAGAACAACCGGTAAAAATCAACGTCTGGCACGACTTAGTCACAATTACCTTTCTATAACTTGACATGCATAGACAATAAGAAAAACAATAACTTTATTCATTTATTTGATTTTATATTTGTACCTTTCACTACCACAGGAATGCTACAGCATGTGCTACCAGTGGTTCCTGATCACCAAGTGTGGCTGTTTTGACGTCGATTTTCGAATCAGCTTTGCTTTTTCCCACAACAATGGTAGTACATTGTCAATATATGATATGGTAGGTGGCACTGTTTGCACCACCATCTTATGCCTCTTTCTATTAAATAATGTATGGTAAATACACTCATTTAATAGTAAACCAGTCATCTCCATATTGATTTGTCATACTCCTTTACAGGCTAATAACTGAACTATGTATGTACTTTACACAAACTTCCTTCTTGATTGATTATGAGGAGAGTTCTTAGAATATTTGGCACCTGAGGACTTGCATTTTGCTATGCCTGTTCTTCCATTCACCTTCAATCTACCAGTGGCCTCTGGGACTTCAAAATACTTAAGATGAAAGAAAAGTCAAATAAAATACACAAATACAGTATTTGCTGACCCCTATGACCGTGTATGACTGTCACACAGAACTCACCATACAACACAACTGAGTATCTGCCTTCATAAAGCAATTTCATGCAATGCTGTGAACTCAGTAACAGAAGAATCAAAGACTTCAATTTATCCTCACTGAACGCTCTCCACAGCTCCCAAATCTTGAGCAATGCAGCGAGGCAGAGCAGGAGTGCTCCATGAAATACATTGAGCAAGTGTACACCTCAGACAACACAGACTGCCCCTGCGAGTTGGAGTGCAAGTGAGCAACACATGTGCTGTGCCTCACATTGTTCTTTTCATAACTTATCAAAGCTTCTTTTCTTGATTTTTAACATCATGATTTTACTTTTATTGTCTGATATTACTGTTTCTCTGATCCTCTTCTCTTTACTCTATTCTCTACTTCCATGTTCTTTGTTTTTCATTATAGTGTGTAGGTAATTCGTTTCTTCTGCTCTCATACGCTGAACAACTTGGGAGTGCTTTTAGGACACAGAAAAGGCTCATTGCATTACCATAACTCCTGGTCACTTGTAACTTTTTAGTCTCACTTCTCACTGGCCTTTGCCTCATTTCAAATTCTGTCCATCATTTTTTGTGATTGTATTCCTGTTCAGTGTTGTCTATTGATTTTTTTAATCTAAAGAAATTAATATATTCTATATTTTACATCTCATTATCCTTTGCCAGTGATAAAAACCCATTTGCATAATCTTGCAAAAAACTAAAGAATTTGGTGGGGAAAAAGTACATACGTGCATCTCTGGTTTGTAAATCTAAACATATCATCCTCAGAGACACCACCTTCGACCTCACAATTACCTCCGCAGCCTTCCCAACTCCCAACTTTCAGGTCTGTAACTTATGTTTTCACTCACACACTAAGCACTTCCCTCCATGCATGTGCTTAGCCAATGAGCACATATGTGTGTGGTGCCTGCAAGAATAGGTTGACATTCTCAGCACACCTTTGCTATTTGTTATTTCAGAGGAACTTCTACAAGATGCACAACATAAGTAAAACCATCGGAGTGGCAGTGTTGCAAGTCTTCTACAGTACACTGGAGAAGCACTTAGTTGCTGAACAACCCAAGTATGAGGTAATAAGAATATTGAGCCTAGAAATTACTCAGTGTGGCAGCAGCCGCAATATGTAAAGTACATGTTGCAGTTGTGATTTGTTATGTTGCAGGACACTGATCTTTAACAAATTTATACATTAATCTGTATTAATCTATTCATCATCTTGCCATACATTAACTTCAGCCAGTAGAAGCAAAAATACATCCAGGAACCTAATGGAATAAACTATACAACAGCCATCTCCCTCAGTAAAAGATAAATGGAGCCATTATCAAAAATTTTCTTTATATACGTAAAGACTTACATACAATCCATATGCCCTTCTCTTAAACACATTTATATTCAAAGATTCAAGCCTTTTTATTTTGCAGGATTTAGCAACTCTGGTGAGCAACATCGGAGGCATTGGTGGTGCCTACCTTGGCCTCTCCCTCATTGCCTTCATTGAATTCTTGGACATTATCTATCAGGCTGCCATGAAGATGATTTTTTGACCACTCTGCTGCTACCTATTCATCCAACATGTACATAATTACTGAATGAAATGTTATTTGTTTTTGAAGATATATAACTATACTTGTAACTCCATATTAGTGTCCATTCCACAAGTGTTCACCCGACCTTGGCAACCTTGCAGATCATGATACCTTCACCTTCACTGCCACTTTACTGACCATCACCTCCACACTGAGCATCATTGGTCTGTCCTTCACTAACAATCTGAACAACAAACCTCACATCTGATCTCTTCAGAAATCAGAAATTGAAGAGAATACCACTATGGCACCAAGATTGTTGTAATGCACTGCTTTTCATTCATTCATTTCCCACCATCAACACACTGAGTAGCTGCTTCATGTCCCATAAAACTATGGTATGTGATAATGCATGGAAGACTGAGCTGCTCAGTGGCAGCTTGAAATCCCAGAAGAATGTTGCTTAGGGCTCACAAAAGGGCATAAACAACTCTGCTCGGAAGACAGTGAGATGGTGAACTGATATCAAAAACAAACTTACTCCTCCAAAATTTCACTGGATTTTACTTTGCACACATTAGCAACTGATCTTTTTCTGATGGAAAACAATTTACTCGCATAACAACATAACTCTAAATATCCTAGATAGACTGGGTCAATGAATTTTACTGAGAATGTCATTTTTTATTTCATTAAAAAGATAATTAATCTTATGGGATGTGACTTTCAAAATAAATTCTTAACTTAGGTACTTCAGGTCCTTTAGTCTATCACCACATCCTCCTCCTCCTCCAAGAATTACCCAAAACACCTTCACACCAACACTATAATATTGCATACTGGGAATAGAGAAGCTCACGTATCTCAAAGTAGTCCGGACTGAGAGGTCCCTCCAAGGACACACTGCCAGAGTCTTGCTACAAATAGAAAAAATTATCTTACTTCTGCAGCCTTGTAAGTCAATGAGGAGCTTGCAACAAAGTATACTGAACTATAGGTAACTGTAAGACAATTCTCATAATTTTGGACAAGCCTTTGGATTGTCTTCTTTAGAGACTAACACCATATAAAAGCGTACTCGTACACTACACTACACTACACTACTATACACTACACACACACACACACACACACACACACACACACACACACACACACACACACATGAATCTTACCTTCTTGAGAGCCAGAGTTCCATTAGCACACCACAAGATGCCAGCATTGAATTCTGAGTTGATACCAGCCCTGCTAAGCACCTGCTTGAACCCACTCAGCCGGATGTCATTAATGAAGACTGGAGTGTGAGGAGGAGCCTGCACATGAAATTAAACACTTCAACAACAAATCTATCCTCACATCTCTACAATAGATTAGGAAGACTTAATTGTGGCAACATCAAAATTATCCAACTTTCATTTAAGTACAGAAAACCCGAGAATCAAAGCACAGCCTACATTCACAGCAGAGTCAATGCAGTAATTTGTTGCAGCCATTCTCACCTGTTCTCTGGAGATGACAGCAAGAGTGGCCATATCTTTCTCCCTCTGATTCTCAGTGGCTATCACTATAAAAATAAACATTATCAATCAGTTTTCAGATTCTACAGTTTTCTAAAAATTGTCATGAATATAAACATTCTATGGAAATAAAACACTGAACTGTACCTGCGTTTATCAAATCTACATATGTTCATCTTATGCAATATCTCCTGTAAATACAAAAAAAAAGAGAGAAGAAAAAAAAAAAACCTTGTCTATCAGCTTCCTCCCCTGTGGCCTCGATAGTATCCATAGGGAAGGTGACACAGCCATCCACCCAAGCCACCTCCATCTCTCGGCCAGCTGGTTGCAGGGCCAGTGAAGATACAAGTGACTCAGAAAGCTTGATCTGAAACACACCAAGAACTACAATAACAATGGAAATTATTCCAGTAACTTTACAAATTATCACACATCATTATAGTGATGAAATCAAGAAAAGATATCTAAAAACCATAATTCAATGGATATATAACTAAAACATAATGCCAGCTTTCCCAGCTCCATAAAGTGCAAGTAAGAAGCACCTGATAGATGTGAGACTCCATGGAAGCATTGACCACCTGGCCCAGGCTTGGGGTGAACACCTTGGCCTTGGTCATGCTGCGGATGTTTTCAGCAAAGGCCTGGAGGTCTGTGTGTGAGCCTCGCACCAAGATGACACGCAACGGGTGCATTGCCTGTGTCAACAACACTGTCATGTTAATAGCCTGTCCATTCCAATCTCCACCTACACCTACTTCCATATAAAGAGGATGTATTTTACATATTCTTACTTTAATTCATCATAAATGTTGTTTTCAATCTATACTTTTGTTATTGAGGTTATAAACCTCTGTTTCGACAGAAAATGGATCAATATATTTCTAATACAATGCAGATCAACATGACAAAGAGCACAAAGCTAGATGGATCACCTCAACAATCTTGCGTATGCTCTCCCCATCACTGCGACCCTCAAAGTCAATGAACAAGACTTGGGCAGCCACTCTCACTGTCACTGTCTGAGACACACACTTCGTTGGTGCTTCCTCCATCTCTGCAACATTAAAATAGTAAAGCAATGCTGCTCAACACTGAATCAGTCTACTTTCAAAATAAAAACTCTACATAAACACAATTATCATCACCTGACAACAATACACAACAGTAACTGCAAAGATATAATTAACTAGTAACAGAAAATTTATGTGATGTTAAAAAGAACATCAAATGTGTGGAATGAATGAATAAATAAGTGAATAAGTAAGTGAACTAATTAACTGACACAATGTGAGAAGGCATGTTCACTGGAGGTTATCAATGAAATCTCACCCATCATGTCATCGTCATCATAAGGAATCTGCAAGTCAATATTCTCCTTGTTTTCCTCCTTCAAACCACTGATCTCAAAGTCCTCCAGGTTAATGAATTCTCCATAGTCATCTCCTCTCATCTGTGGGAAAGTTGCATTATTCCTTGAGCAGCAATGGTTTTCTAAGACCCACAATCACATTACAAGTCTTGACCAAATATATTCTAAGCACAAAACTCAAAATACCACTTCATTAACTTTCATGTAATCCAAATACATTCACAGTCACATATCTCTAACCTTGTCTTCATGGTAAGGAAACATTGGGTGGTGTTTGCGGCTACGGAACATGCTCTGATTGCCAGCTTTCTCATGCAGCACAATGATGTCGTGTTTCCCTGCTTCCAGACCCTCCTCGTCCTCACTGTCACTTGAGCTCTCCACTCTGAAAACAATTTAACAACATCAGTATCATTTATTTCTCATATGATATGCCTTTTCAAAAATCAAATACAAGAGTTCACAATCCTCTTTCCTCATCCTTTCATTTGCCTTTTTACAATTAGTAAGGATTATCAACAGCTTTTAAATGCCATGTTTCAATGATAAGAAATCCATTTCTTAACGACTTAGTGCAAAGGTATTCTAAGTAAGCCACAATGCAGGAAGATTGTTTCTATACAGCTAACCTATTTCAACCTAACCTAACACCCCCCACTATGCAGGTCTCCTAATTACAAGTGTCCCAGTGGTCCAAACTGGTGGTGTTCACAGAGAGCAATTAACATGAAAAACCTTAAGAAAGAACCTTAAACACCCTAAAAACACCCTTAAAACCCCTAAAACAACCTTAAAAATTACGCCCCAAAACCACCCCTAACCCAATGAAACCTAGCGTCCCTTTACAGGTCTCCCACTGTTACAACTTGGTAGTGTTCAGAGAGAGCAAAAAACATGAAAGCCTTAAGAAACAACCTTAAACACCTTAAAAACACCCTTAAAAACCCTTAAAACAATCTTAAAAACAGCCCCCCAAAAAATACGTAACCTAAACCTTAAAAAACGCCAAAAACATGAAAACCGCCTTCGCAAACCTCTTAAAACATAATCAAAAACATGAAAAAATCTTAACAAAACTTCAAATAACATGAAAACCTCTTAAAAAAACAAAATAAACAAAAAATCCCCTTTAAAAACAAAACAAAAAAAACATTAAACCCCCCAAAATCATCCCTAACCTAATGTAGCCTAACCTAATGTTAATCATCCTTTGCAGGTAGAATATGTAAAAATATCTTTTAAAAACCCTAAAACCACCTTCAAACACCTTTAAAACTGCCAAAAAAATACCCATAACCTAACCTAACCTAACAAAATCTCATGTTCCATTACAAGTATCCCAGTGGTCCAAACTGGTGGTGTTCACAGAGAGCAATTAATATGATAAACCTTAAGAGAGAACCTTAAACACCCTAAAAACAACCTTAAAACCCATAAAAGAAGCTTAAGAAATACCCCCCAAAACCACCCCTAACCTAATGAAACCTAACGTCCCTTTACAGGTCTCCCAGTGTTACGACTTGGCAGTGTTCAGAGCATGCAAAAGCTGATTGACTCACTCCTCTTTAATCCTCTGCTGCTGCTGTTGCTGTTCCCTTTTCTGCCTGTAATGTTCATCCAGCTCTGGTCCCTCCAATCTCACCCGACGCTTCTCCAAAAGCTTGAAGGTTCTGATCTGAGGGTTGTCAATGAGGCGTCTAGCGAGGCTGTCTGGCCCTGTCCTGTGTGCATGAAGTAAAATACATGGAAACTGCCCACAAAGAAGAAACTTAATACAATGTTCTAAAATACCGTGGGAATGTATTTGTTTAAAAACAAACCAATTATAAAATCCAAATGGAAGAGCTACATGTATATCAGGAAGGAGTTCACAAGGATTTATGAATGCATCACATGGACCCAGTATGGTAATGGGTTTTTTTTTATGTAAGAAAGGAAAACTGGCAAAAGGCAATAGAAACAGTAAACAAAAATGCCCACTTAGATGCCAGTCCTAGGCATGATTCCAGGCAGAAACATAAAATGCAGGAGACTCAGATGATGAAAGGCTTAAGTTAATTTTGTGAGCTATCTCTCTTATCATTGGTGATGACATATGCCAACCTTGATGTAAGAATGATGGTGTTCTTGGGGTTGGTGGCCCACTGCACAAACAACTCTCGAGAATATCCACTTTCAAGATCTGGGAAACTCGCCAAGACAACCTGACAAAAGAACGGACAGTTAGTTATAATCATAACCACAAGTGAAACAAGACAATATGTCAAGGTTTGCTTCACTTATGCAAGCTGGATCACAGCAGCATTCTGGAAGACTGTATAAACTGAGTGCAGTACAGTAGATGATGCTGTATACCTTTGGTGATGGGAGGCGACTGAGGTCAGTGAGATTGTGACAAAACTTGAGGTGCTTGAAGCTAAATGGATTCGTCCTCAGAGTGTCAAAAGCTTTGGTCAACTTTTCACTCATCCACTCAATCTGAAAGATGTCACTCTCTGGTTAGCAACATTATCACAAAGCAAAAATGTAATGTACCTAAAATTATTACAGACTCATTGAACCAGAATGTAAACCAAGATGTTACAAAGCTGTAAAAACAATTAATCAGTGACTTTATTGTGAAAGAAGAGAACAATAAGTTACTTGACCCACCATCTGTTTGGCAAAGTGAATAACGTGGTAGCCAGTATTGGAGAGGATAGCCAAAGAGTAAGCCGACAACCCGCTCTCCTTAGTGTTCCACATCTGCTCCAGCATGTGTGTCATCTCCAGCACTCGACCACCAGTGTCTGTGGCCACCAGGACATTGCCTCCATTACGGCAGGTCTCCTGAAGCTGGGCTAAAAGCACGGAGATGGATGCATTCATAAATTACAATGAATGTTTGATACAAACGGCAAGTATAATAATTTTTTTTACATATCAATATCAATAAATTACACTCTTTAGAACAAGCACAAATAATGAAAAAAATTTTACAAAAGTCTTTTGTTACTCTCACATATGATACTTTATTGATATAAGTACTTTACAATGGGACACTCAATAACAAGTCAAAGTAGGAAGTCACTCACCCACAAGTTTCTCATCCCTGTGTCTGCGGCGTTCCTGACGGTAGGACGAGTTGAAGGCATCTGTGATCAGCAAAGAGGGTCGGCTGATTTTGTCCAGCTCACAACCACCAAGATGACGTTCCTTCTTGTGGTTGAAGTCCACTGCATATACAATGTCACCTTCCCCATCCTTGATGATTCTCCAAATTGCACCACCAATCATGTGACCCGCAGGCTGAGCAGAGATGCTGAGGCCAATACCCTTCCCTGAGGCACAGCACAACAATAAGCCATAAGTCACATGAACAGAAAATCTATCGACTGCTCAGCCAATACATTACACTAACACATGTTCTAAGAGGCATTCATTGAATACAGGTGTGTGTGTGTGTGTGTGTGTGTGTGTGTGTGTGTGTGTGTGTGTGTGTGTGTGTGTGTGTGTGTGTGTTGCTTACCTCTCATGGGTATACTCTGGTTGTATTTGACTTGAGTGATGAGGTCAAATGCAGCATCCACATCATCCAAACAAAAATGCTCCACCAGATCATAATTATGGTGACTCTGCAACAAATAAAATACATTACTTGCACTTTCTGTACACACATATACACATTAATGAAGATGACAGCAAGGAGAGCCAAGACTAGTACTAGTAAAATACAGACACAGAGACTGCTTAAGCAAAGAAATTGGTAGGAAGGAGGCAAGAAAAAAACTGAAAGTTATATACATTTATCTCTTTTTGTTGGCTCACTCGGATCTGCAAGGGAACTGGCAACTAAGTGGGCCTTTTTTTGTTTTATGTTGTCCTTGGCTATCTTTGACCCTGTTACATAAAACAAAGAAAAAAAATGCTTCTAATATATATCTCATGTATTCACAGAGGAGCAAAGAAAAGCAATTATTGCACTCTAGATATAAAGGCCAAGATTGTAGCAACAATCTGTATTGCCTGAAGTAACGTCATCAGCTTTGACAATTCCTTACCTGATACCAATCATACAAGAACATCTGGCCCATCTTGAACACAGGAACAGTGGCATACACAGGACACGTGAGCTGGCACTTCCCTACCATGTATGGCAGAGCCCCCATGTGCAGTGGGTCAGGATAAGAGATGAGGACACAGTCAACTCGAGGCAGGACTCTGGTAGGAAGGATGTTTGTGTGAGATGAGCATTTTCTATAATGTTTTGAGCCTCAGCATTTATAAAGATAAATAAACAATACTACAAGCCTTATGTTAACAATACTTGATCAAGCTGCCATTCCCTCCCTCAAACTCTCTTATCTTCCATTTCCCAACCAAAACTCACATACATACCATAGCTTGTACAATATAGCACATACATACATTTGTAAACACAGCACACAACAGGACACTTCTTCCATCATATTTCAATCCCATCAACTATTTTCTGTTCTGTTCCTGTGCAATTCTAAATAGACACTTAAGTAATAATGTTCTGTGATGAATATTTGTTTATCTTTTTTTTTTTTTCCTCTCTCTCTTGAAAATAAAAATAAATTAAGTTTAAAATATTAAATGTTTTGCAAGACCAACTCAACATGAATATGTATTCATAACACAAACATCAATCTTTTAGATAACTTACTTTGTCAGGCGATCCAAGTAGTCCTTGTCAAATTTCTCATCCCAGCCACAGTCCAGCAGGAAGGTGAAGTCATCCACTGTGAGGAGGTAGCAGTGCGGCGTCTCGTCCCCCACACCCCATATACCCTCAAAGTTCACAATGGAGGTCATCTTAAATTCACACTGAAGAAAAAGAAACTGTCTCAAATATCTATACATTTTTTTATAAATCTATAGGGTTAGACCTCCTTTTTAATCATTAAGAAAATAATGCAAGATGATAGAGTACTTTACAGAACATGTCTTTGACACTTTTGATGAGAAAGCAGCTTTTTTAAAGCCATAGGAATCAAATGAACTACTTCACATTACGTTAGGTTAGGTTAGTTTGTCCTCAGATTTTTCTGATTGCAATTTAAAAAGAAATTTTCCCAAAAGTTGTAAATTTCAGTCCTATTTCACCCAATTGCCATAATTGTCATAATACTGAAGAGGTTAATCATAAGAATCATAACACCACCATCTTCCACCCTGGCATCTCTCTTACCACAAGCACGACACACGCTTGACACTTAGGGTCAAAAGATTAATGGCTAGAGTCTTCACTATCATAATCCCTACATAAGTTTTTGAAGCTGTATAAGATCACCATACAGTAAGCAGAATTGGTAAATTTAGTTTTATACAATATCACCTATCTCTACCATCACCCCCCTAAGCCCCTCCAACAAACTTGGGAGCCTTTAGGGATTCGGAGGTTTGGGGGGGATGCATATATATATATATATATATATATATATATATATATATATATATATATATATATATATATATATATATATATACATATATATATATATATATCTTCTTCTTTCGGCTATTCCCATTTTGGGGTTGCCACAGCGGATCACTCGTCTTTGACGAGCTCCGCATATTGAGTTGGCAGATATTTTTACACCGGATGCCCTTCCATGACACAATTGGGACCGGCACTGAGTTGTACTGGCTTGTGCCCCCAGTGGCTGGGTGTGTGTGTGTGTGTGTGTCACACACTACACACCGGGACAGCGAGGCCACAGCCCCTCGAGTTACATCCCGTACCTACTTGCTGCTAGGTGAACAGGGGCTTAATACACATTAAGAGGCTCGCCCATTTGTCTCGCCGCGCCCAGGAATCGAACCCGGGCCCTCTCGGTTGTGAGCCGAGCGTGCTACCACTACACTACGCGGTGTGTTATATATATATATATATATATATATATATATATATATATATATATATATATATATATATATATATATATATACTTTTCTTTATCTACATTTAAAAAATCTACGGGAATTTCTCTAAAAATTTCAAGAATTTCCCTACATCCAAGTAAATTTTTCATAATTAACCAAATTCTAACATAAAACTCACCTAACCCAGCCGGTTGGAGAAAAGTCGACAGACACAGCACATTCCCGGACCTTTTGCAGCGTTATTATTTATTTCCGACAAGTAGTGTACTAATTGGAAGTGCTGTAAATAGTAACAACAACCTGACGGTGGCCAAAATCATCTAGTGTTCATTGTACGATTCTATATTAGAACCGCAGAATCAATATGGAAACGCGTCATAATACTGAAGAGGTTAAACGTAAGTAACACCACCACCTTCTCTCCCGGCATCTTTCTTACCACAGACACGACACATGACACTTCAGCCTTACCTGGACCACTGAAGGATTCGGTGGGTGAGGGCGCCCCGACACACTTTTCTATACCTTCCCTGACCTTGGATGATCCGGCTGCTGTGTCTAGTTGGGTATTCCAGTGTCACTTGCAGCAGGTTTCAGCATCAAGCATACGGCAAGGCGCGTTTACTTAGTATTTACGTCCGTTGTCCTTCCATCACACTCACAGTCAAGGTAAGAAAGAGAATGCACTTTTTGAGGGGAAGCTTCTCTATTCACGTACATTTATTTTATTCATTGCAATGCTATTACTTTGGCTGCTGTTTTTGTATACCTGGCTTTTTGTACCAAACAAAGTTGCAGTGTACTAGATACTGAGCTGGGAGATAGAATGATGTGAGAAGGTTTTCAACCATCAATTAAGAAACCTTTTAATCATCTTTAATTAGAATGTCAACAAACAGAATCAATAATATCAAACATACACTAGCTAAATATATGATCCATCAGTTTAGCATAAAGGTCTAGAAATTCTGATCTTGTTATGGGTTTCATATCTTATTTCATCCATAGGTCAGTGAGGTTGGCTCGTTGTTGCATAGTATGCTTGCTTTGGTATCTTTACATTCTAATTTAATGATCTTAGGAATTCTACCTGATTCGTCATGTAGAATGTTAATTAAAAAGTACAGCACATTTTTATAGAATTGTTTTTCCTACATTGTTAAATGCAATAGGCCACTTTTGCATCGTTATCAACCCTTTCAGTACTGGGATCCAATTTTACATTAAGTAGATGATTTTATTGACATTAGGAAAGCTTTATAGGGGTAAGAGTCTTCACTATTCTAGTCCCCACATACGTTTCTGAAGCTGTATAGAATCGTCAAATAGTAAGAAGAATAGATATGAAAATGCGTCATAGTACTGAAGGGTTTAAACTGGCCGTTTGCCAGAGCTCCAAGAGTATGGATGCTGTATCTCGTTCCTGATTCACACTTTCCATTGCAATAAATCTGCTGGAATTTCGAAGCAAATAATGAATAGATCTACTAGGTAAAGTTTCTGGGTAAATCCTATTCTAGTTATATTTTGTTTTTGATGATAAGGTACTACAATATGTGCACGTATGCCTCTTTTGATCCTCTTCAGTTCTTTGGTGCGGAGTGAGGCGAATGGACAAGACAAAAGTGTTGCTCTTCTGTTCCTCCCTGACACGCATCCAATAGGGAACAACACATCATAAGCCTGACACTCGTTAAAACTTACATTTCTCCTGGTATCTGGTCATAGATATTTACATGTATTCTTTCTCCTCCTTCAGCACCTCACCACCAAGGTCAATTCCTGCAGCGGTGTACAGTCTTACCTTATCATGACACCGTAAGAGCTACACATACATGGCATGCATACGAGAAGGCGATACGATGATGCTCAGGGAATCACCCCCGTCTCCATCAACTCGTCAAACATAGCCAAAAACCTCGGACGCAGCAAAGAATTACCCTCCCACTGATTCTTCGAATTCTCTTTCATCTCTTGTATCATGTTATCGAGGTCTTCATCAGTGCCGTTTTCCAAGTCCATCACCGAGTCGGGTTCCATGATTACAAGAGGCAGAAGCACCATGGCAAATATTGCACCATGAACGTTTCTCTTCTTAAAATCTTCTTGCAGCTCGGCTCGCGTGAAGGGAATTTCGTGATTGCCTGCTTCCAGGACGCTGCAGAAGCTGTCGTAATACATAGAGAGGAAGTTATCAAGATCTGGCTTCCTCACTTCTCCTGTCGTGCTCGTGAACATGAGGTAGTTCAGGTCTGTGCACGGGGAAGAGTAACCTGAGAGTTGGAGATCCAATAACATGGTACCCACAGGATCACCATCTTCGCTATATCTGCAGAAAACATTATATATATATATATATATATATATATATATATATATATATATATATATATATATATATATATATATATATATAGATAATACATGATATATATATATATATATATATATATATATAT
>CM035195.1:3158612-3201352 GCA_020233015.1 Callinectes sapidus | reverse complement strand
ACTATTATTATTATTTTTACCTTTTTTTCATTAACTTTCCTTCACTTAATCGTTGTCATTCTTCTCCTCTACCTATTCTTTCTATTTCTTCTTCTTCTATTCTTTTAATCTTCTTTGCCATTGTTCACTTCTTCTTCTTTTGCTTCTTCCTTTTCCTCTTCGTCTTCCTCTTCCTCATCCTCCTCCTCCTATTCTCTCTCCTCCTCCTCTTCTTCTTCTTCTCCACCTATTCTTTCTATTTCTTCGTCTAATATTCTTCTTTTATCCTTTTTGGGCATTCTCCTCCTCCTCCTTCTCTTCTTCCTCTTCCTCCTCTTCTTCTTCTTATTTTCCTCTACCAATACTTTCTATTTCTTCGTCTACTAATTTTCTTTCAACGCTTCTTATCCTTCACCTCCTTCTCCTCCTCTCCCTATTCTCCCTCCTCCTCTTCTTCTTTTCCTCTATTAATTCTTCCTACTTCTTCGTCTACTAATTTTCTTTCATCCTTCCCTATCTTTCTCCTCCTCCTCCTCCTCCTCTCCCTATTCTCCCTCCTCCTCTTCTTCTTTTCCTCTATTAATTCTTTCTACTTCTTGGTCTACTAATTTTCTTTCATCCTTCCTTACCATTATCTTCCTCCTCCTCCTCCTCCTCTTCTTCTTTTCCTCTATTAATTCTTTCTACTTCTTGGTCTACTAATCTTCTTTCATCACTCCTTACCATTATCTACTACTACTACTACTACTATTACAACTACTACTACTACTACTACTACTACTACTACTACAACTACTACTACTACTACTCCTATCTCGGGCGTCAATTACAGTGTACGTCGCTCTGCTGCTACAAGACGGGCGACAAAACACGGCCCACCCACGCCTTGCATTTCCCGCGAGTCAACGAGCGCTAAGAATGACCACAGACAACAGACCAGAGACAGCAGACAGCACCATTACCTCCGCATTACCCCGACCACCACCATCGCCACTTTACCAGGGAGAAGGAGGAGGAGGAGGAAGAGGAGGAGGAGGAGGAGAAAGAGGAGGAGGAGGATCGTTGAATGTAGAGGAACAAATTAGTGAAAATGAAGTGCAAAAAAGTTACCAGAGAGAGAGAGAGAGAGAGAGAGAGAGAGAGAGAGAGAGAGAGAGAGAGAGAGACGGGCGTGGGAGATCATTTGGGCGGGAGGGGAAGTGAGGGGGAGACAGCGTGATTCTCTTGCCAACTTTCACATTAATAAGCCCGTAGGACCTTGAGGGTCGTTACCCTCACCTGTTCTTGCAAGTTGTATAGCTGTCGCTCCAAACCAACAGAGTACGGCAAACTATTTTAAACTTACCGCTGTTAATTATGGTTTTGTTCATATATATCTTTATAGGAACGTTTTTTTTGTTTTTTGTTTTTCCTGGTTAGAATTTATATCCCTTCCAGCATGGTGATATTCCACTGCTCCTTTTCTTATGTAATTCAAGAAATCTGGCCGAAAGCATCAAACACGATTATACGAGAATGGACCCACTAAGATGCCACCAGGCCCCAAACATTGTCGAGGTTGCCAAAATAATTGCTTCAATATATATATATATATATATATATATATATATATATATATATATATATATATATATATATATATATATATATATATATATATATATATATATATATATATATATAAACAATGGAAATAGATGGAAACACAGATGCAGATAGGGAATTCCAACGTTATTGTTATTATCTGGTATTTTCACTGTGTCGCCGAAAGAGGTTGAATCAAATGTTTTAGTTCCTATTAGTCGAAGGCAGTTTGTTAGTGGTAACTGATTTTCTCAGGTTACGTTACTGCAACTACGTGCTTACCATGTTTCATCTTGATATTATGTATTGTCATTGATACATACAACGTCGCTGCTCTCTCTCTCTCTCTCTCTCGTATATTAATGTGAAGCCTTCCAGCAATGAATATATTCTTCACTATTTCTAATGGATAATTCGTTTATGGATGTTTCTTCGTGTCTGTAAGTATGTACACCTCAGCTACTTTCCCTCCATAAACTATGCAACATTATAATAAAGAAACCATGTTCTCACAGTCCGTTTCATGCCAATCTTTCATGTTTATATACTATTAAACTAACTGTATCCTCTCTCATAAATATGGGCATTAACACATATACGTAGTTGTAGAAATACAGGCACAGTACTGAACTCTGAACCAAAATTCGAAATATTTCCCTTCAGCTTCTGTAGCGAGAAAGGGGTAATTGTTTGTTATGCACACAAGCCCATTGGATACTCCTTTGAATACAAAAATAATTTGTTCGCGTTCATGTCTTGGAGCTAAAACATACCTCCATTACATCATTAAAATGTGCATATACAAAAAATATTTCTTAAGCTGCTGATTACATACTTGTGTATACTTAAGAATAGTTGTAAACTATGTGAATGGTTGTTCATTTACTTGAAACTATAAACAGTATGCTTTAGTGACTATTGAAAATACAGAAATATACTCAACAGCGACGATGATCTTTACTTTAAGACATATTTCCTGGCTATAGAACGTAGTTCTTGAAAGTACTCTCTCTCGTAGGCAAAATCAACAAAAGTATGTGCATAATTCTCACATTATAATAGTTATCATTTGCCTCCGAGCTGTAAGCTTGAAAGTATCTATAGAGCTGTTTAAATTAGCACGTTCAAGATATTCAAGCATAATGTGCCAGTGTGTGAGCGAGATTCACCTACGGTTTTGAGAATCACGTGCCAGGTGTGTGTGTGATGACGCCCACTCACACCTACACTTCGATATACGCATGCACCCTGCAATCCCACCCACATCCAGGATCGTCCTACGCACGTGTCACACATTTTTCCTCTCATAGTCTTCCCACATCCGCTTAAGCGCGTACACTCACACATACACACATGACCTCTACCGCCACACCGTTACTCGTCTGTCTCATACCTCCTTCCCTCGCAACTCACCCACACTTGCACATTGCCCCCACATGAAAACTTGAAACGTGAATGATTTAAAGGTATTCTGGCGTTATAGCAACGAAGTGTTATGGGAAAACTCGCTCTCTCTCAAAAAAAAAAAATAAATAAATAAATAAATAAAAAAAAATAAATAACAAATAAAATAAAAAAATAATAAATAAATAAATGAAATGAAAGAAACTTTACCATCAAAGGAATTTCATCTGGCTTTTTCACTCGAGAAAATATCTTGGGACTTAAAAAGAGAGCCTGACTGCGAGGCCGGCATGGAGAACGGCAGGAAAATTATTGGAGACGCTCTACTGTGGCGCCGTAAGGAGACGCCATGTTGCCACATCTAAACGAGCAAATCCACACTACACTTAAATTTCACGAAACACTTAAGTCTTACTGTACATTTAATTATCCACAACATTAAAGATTTTTGCCATATATTGCATGTGGTCGAGGAAGATAACGGCAACACAGCAAAGCAGCTCTGCACCTCCCCGCCACCCTCTAAACAACGTAGTGGAACATCACACTACTTTCCAAGTTGGAAATTATGTCCTTAACTTCTGCGTACAATGTATTGGATGCTGTTGCGTTAATGTATTTTGTTAAACGAATCATTCATAGGAAACAATCATCTCAACTATGAAAGATCCTGGGTAGTACAATGAAGAGGAACTGCAAACTTCCTATGCTTTAAAAGCTTTGAACCCATTAACAACTAATTTTCTGGATGCATACATTTACCATGAACACACCTGGGGGTATTGCCTCACAGTGGAAGGCACGTGAATATTATATGGCAAAGGGCTTGCCATTTAACACCATTTTCTACCAGTTTGGCGGGAAACTCATGGGCATGAGGCATGTCCCATTTAATATGATTAAGCTGTATGTAATAAAACTGGCCTTCATGTACTTAAAATTTTTCCCAGATATTAATACAATAATCAATACAAGTGATGAGTCATGCATGACGATATAACTATCTCGGCGCCTTTACCCTTACTGGCGGCATTCCTTGTAGGATCCATGTACAAGACCTTACTCTTACGTTACTAGGGCAATATACCAAGTAACGCAGAACCTCCTTCGTCAACTTATTACCTGTTCTCCATCTCTGCAGTCTCTGTCGTTGATCATTGCCCGCAGCTTCCACATGCTCCCTCTACTCCGTGAAGGATCAGCACTGTTACTAACAAAAATTAAACCCACTTCAAATCACTAACCCAGCCATCCCTCGGGGCTCAAAAAAAGAGAAGACTTCTTTTGGCATTTTTATTTTGCGATTTTCAACATGGGTATATAAAATATATTCTAATATCACACTGACGCAAAAAGCCAGTGATAAATAGAATCCTTTCTTTGTACATTAACTGTACAATAATATCACATGAGCGTGAGGCTGTGAGCCACACGGGCGGGCACCGTCATGGTATCCCGCATCCCTGGCGCCTCTCGCACCCCACAGCACCGTCCTCCTCACACTCCACCATTCACTCTCACTACTCCACGTATCACTGCAAAATAATCCATGGCTGGCGACGTTGTTCCCTTCCTTCCCTCGTCTGCTCACATGAAGAGGTTTTGCTGGTGCCAGGCGTGGGGTGGGCGGCCACCTAGGAGGGATGACTAGCAGGCGCGGGCCAGAGCCACATCAGGTACAGTAGGTAAATAGTAACCACGTGTAGGGAGTCCTCACACTGCTAAGGCCACGGGCTGGAACTGGGCGACATCCTCACGTGCTGCCTCTGTGCCACACATATCCACTCGCTGACCACCGAAGCTGAAGATGGACACGAGAGATGTAATATGCTCCACTTCCATGCTGTTGCCTGCGTCAATCTTCTGCTGGTCCTGCTCATCCGGCGTTGCTTCGGAGGTGGAACAAGTACGGGGCCGCTTCGGTAGGATGGACCACACTGCCTCCTGGGTCTCTTGTTGGCTCACACAACGACGTCTCTTCAAGGACGCTGCTCGGCTTTTGTTACAGGTATTATTGTTGCTTTCAGCAAGCGGCGTCCGTCCGGCATCACTAACTGGCTCCTGTGGCGGAGGCGAAGGTGGCTCCTGCTGCTCTTCGCTGATGCGATTTTCTTTATCTTCAACAGCATCCGTAGGATCCTCAGTCGGGGCGTCAGAGGGAGGGGACGGGAGTAGCGGCGTGTATACAGCTACGACGGGCGCGCTCTGTGGTGCGGGAGGGGGGTGAGGGTAGGCCTCGGGGTGTGCGGCTCGGTGCACGTGGTAGCTCTCCTCCAGGAAGACATGGCGGGCGCGGTGGAGAACCGAAGCCACTAGCAACGACTTGTGCAGTGAAGTGCCTGTACGTCCCACTCGCGACGCTGCCATCTTGCCCAAGGATATGCTGATTAGCTTCTGAGCCTCCAGTCCTGCTTGAGTATCACACGCCATCATCAGCTACCTTGCGCTGTGAACAATTGGAAGTAAACACAACCTGGAGGCTGTCTCTTGTCTCACGATATACTCCTCTTGGTGTCTCGTCTGCTTCTGACGTCGGCGGTGAAAGTAGCAGTATATAAACCCTCGTAGGATGACGTCACAGAATGACTGTGGACCAATCACAACCCTTGGCAAGTCCTTTTGAATTTACGCGGGAAGAGTAGTGCGCATGCGCAAAGTCTCCGCGTGGCCGTGAATCAAGTCCCGTTAGGGATCAAAGTTGCCTGACGCGACCTCGGGATTCATTCAGTGTGCAGAGGCGGAGTCTAATCGCTAGATGGGCAATTTTCGACCGTATGTGTTACAGAGACTCGTGAAGTAAGAGTTCCCGAAAACTCCACGAAAATAATTATTTGCGAATAAACATACAGTATGCAGCTTCACTAATGGGTTGAGGATATAAGAAGTGATTTGAATTACCTTTCAGGTAATAAGTATGTTCTTATGATTCGTAGAAACAAGGGAAAAGTACAATTAGTAAAGAGAGAGTCGCGTAAAGTGCGTCAGGAAGTTACTCATCCTAGCCTCGCACAGGGTCTCACGTGTCCCACATCTGACGTCACTATATAGTGTTCGATAGCCTTTCCTCTTCTTGAAGTCACATTGATGATATAAACTGTTTTACTATTATACTACATTAAATCAACTTGGCATACGTAGTGTCCTACACGGTGACAGGATGCGTCAGAGATATATAAAATACAGAGAGGATTGTCAATAGCTAAAATCTTTCATCTCATTATGTAATATTTATGGTAAAGCACGACTGCATTTATGGCCATTATATTTTCTTCATGAATGCTAAAACACATCAATAAACCACCCCATTGTATACAAATATAATCGATGCGTAATCGGCACACACACACACACACACACAACATTTTGCTTACGATGACTCATGTGCCACGCGAGTCTTCCCTCGTGAGTCAGTCTACGTAACATGATTCAATGCCATTCTGAGTACCAAACTTCCGGATTACACACAAAGATACTATAAACGTATAGAAGTCATGTTGAATTTTATGCGAACTTACTGACGTTTATTTCCTTACTAGTTGTGTAGGTAAATCATATAACACACACACACACACACACACACACACACACACACACACTGAAACAAAACGAGTTTGACTTCAGTAAGCATGCAAATAGGTAAATGCTAACTCCTTGAATGGTCTCACGACAAAGTAATTATATGTTATGAATAATCATAACGCAGGCACCGAAATGTTAGTTACAAACCAACGTTCATCTACATTATTGATTCTGTAGTTTTATAATTTACTAAATCTTAAGGCAATGTTTGATCACCCTATGATTGAATGTTCTCTCCATATTGTCCAGTGGTTTTTGTAGTGATGTTTTCACGTTGAGCAACTACTACGTATCAGAGATTACTAGTCAAGAAGCATGCTCCTTATTACCCTGACTCAGATTCCCTTATGACATGCATTACAGTTCTGCTCGTTATAGTTTTACGAAATTCAATCTTTGTGGCCACAATTTGCGTATAGAAACTGGTCGGTGGAAAAGGAAAGGAAGGGCTCGCCCACCCCCAACATTTGAGAAACAATCCTACCACACAATGGGAGATATTTTTGCTATTTGTACAAATAGATGTGGTGTGGTTTTTTATGGCTTACATGTACATAAATGAAGGTTTTTTTTATGAGTACGAAAAATCGTGTAATGTGTCAAGATATATAGCAATGTTAAGTCCGAGTGGGTATTTTAATTTTGTCTTTTCATTGTTTTGGCGGCTCTTTACTCTAATGAAATAGTTTTGTAATGCTAAATAATATTGTGGACTAATACATTGTTTTACTTGTTATGGATAGTTGTCTATACTTGTGATTTTTACTTTGTTTATTTTGTAAGCTTTAGTCAGTAAATAAATCCATATATCCATCTACTGAAACTGCCAACACACACACACACACACACACACTTAAGACCACATGCTAACTCCACTTGGGGTGACTCAAATATGCCAATGAATTACAATGAAGGAAGCTCGGTTAATGTGATATTAAAAAGAATGGTTAAGTTGAACCATTTCAAACAAATAATCATTTATCAGTCAAGAGGTAAGCGTCCACGTCCTCAAACCAGTCATTTAAAATGTAAAGAATCTACAAGTGTCTCCCCTGGAATTCTATCAAGTCCTACTGTAATTGAAACAATGTCAAATTTAAGCCACTATATCAACCTTATCTGATAATACTATAAAAAGCACTAGGTGCACGTACACGGCCCATAAAACCCCAACGAATAAAGCGAGTGGTGTAAATTCTCTAATAGGTTCTACTCCGCAACTAGTGAATTAAGAACGTCCACAGGATATTCAAAGCGATATCTCCATGATACCAAAAATTGCTAAGGCAGTGTAAACATTCGGTGACGTCACAAGGCAGTTCTCACGTCACGGGGAGGTGATTCTTGTGTGGAAGGAGGGGTCAAGGAAGGAGAGGCTAGGAGGGAGGCAGGCAGGCAAGAGGCAAGCTCATGACTCAAGCCCAGCCTTACAGACAAAATACAGGTGTGAACAGATATCTAGCTATCTTATATTCCACATCCGACCATTTCTTACATCTCAAACTCATTCTTAATCACACATGTTTCATAGTCAAGCCCAGCAGCATGGCCTTATACCGATAACAAAAGAAAAAAATAGGAGAACCGCTGGAGCCAGAGCCAACTGGAGGGCTCGGACGAATACTACAGCATGGCGGCGGTTGGAGCGAGGCTAGTGACGTACACGTACTCTAGCTCGTGCACAAAGTTATCAGCGAGTGATATTGGGCTCAGCGTTCCCAAATAAAGTGTTAAGAATATGATGGGGTAGTAAACTACTGACTGAACAGTGGCGTGGGGATGTATACCTAAGTTAACTAGCGATCATCAATGCAGGTTAGCTAAGGAGAGGGAAAAATCTAGGTCATTATGGATACTGCGACGACACGGCAAGAGAGAGAGAGAGAGAGAGAGAGAGAGAGTGAGAGCCTGAGTAAACTCCCCTCACCTTTTACAGATCAAAGTAAACTCCCCTAGACGTCATGAAGGGCATGGTATGGGTAGTAGGAAGGGGCATGGCGGCAGGAGTATAGATGGGCGCGAAGGTCACTCTCAACCACTGAATGCTGAGTCACAAGCGAGTCGCCAGTCGCCACGCTGACGCAATCTACTTGTATCCTAACAAAATTATGGGAGCGGTAATAATAATAATAATAATAATAATAATAATAATAATAATAATAATAATAATAATAACAATAATAATAAATTATCATCATTATTCAAATTATTGTGCTAATATCAGTTTCCTAAATGTTTCGTTTGAGCACATGCTTATCATTCAATAGAAAGGAGTAACAGGATATCCTATAAAGAGTTACTAAAGATACAGAATTCAAGGAGTGGAAAATCACCAGCATATTCCTGAGAAATTATTTTATGACAATAATTATATGATTCCTTGTAATACGAAATATCACAGTATGTTTTCTTAGTAACAGGTAGTGGTGAACGGCAGTCTTTGCTTCCTTTTTATCAATTATTAATAGAACATTAATGAAAACAGGCAGGATTTGAGTCTGCTGCAGCTATACCACTTGTCAAAAACAAAAATCATCTACTACCACCACCACTATCACTGCGACTACTTCTACCACTACTAGTCTACTACTGCTACATCATACAGTTAAAAAAAGTAACAATGAAAACTCATACAATACATAATCATCACATTGTTTTAAGTAACACCCTTTTAAAACTAAAAAAGTAATGTTCTTGAGTAAACTTTTAAAAAATCTATATATAAAAAAATGTAGTAAATCTTACATAGCTGGGCATCATAACGAAATAAAGCATTGGTGATACTGATGAATCGACAAACGCTGGAAAAATCATTATCAGATAACCTATAATTTCTGGTAGCGTCATCGTGGTAAATTTTCGCTACAATGATTACTTGGTCACATCCCCAGATAATTTACCTGGCATTCATGTTACAAATAAATTGTCCATTTTTTTTTTATCAAGCAATGAGACAAATTATAGTAGTTCCTCAAGGGGATAACTGAGCATAAAGATAACAAAATAGGTGACTGCAATTATGATAGTAGTAGTAGTAATAATAATAATAATTAGGTAAGTACACCACCGACCTGCATATACCAGCACCTCACCATCTTAGGCTACGGTTAGCTAGGCCTGGCTCACAATTCTTCACTAGGAGTTCCCAACCCATACTCTGTCAATAGATCAAACTCTGGCCGCCTGTTAGCGAGTGCCGCCTGAACGTGAGTGATGGTGATGATGCCGGGAGGGACATGAGTAGCCTCACTCCAGCCTTGCGAGTGTGCTGCCCTCAGAAGATCCTCCATCAAGCATTGGGTAGCCTGCACGGAAAAATAAACCATTTGTGTTTAATAAGTATGCAAAACATTTTTCAATCCTGCGTTATTTAGTCGTGAAAATGCGCTATTTAACATGTCACGGGAATGATCAATTGGGTTTATAAGCATAGGGTGATTTTTCCTTTCTAATCGTGCAAAAACCTTACTTGGTGTATTATTGTTCCCCGAAAAAAACACTCAGTATCAAAATAATTTTTACAGCCTCTTAACTGTGACTTGAATGTTGATATTCAAGTGTCCTTGAAATTTCTAGATAAGAGTAAGACTTAAAGATGAGGGAATAGTTTTATATCCTTTCATTTTAATATCCTAAATAAATCTGTAATATGCAGTTGTTTCACAGGTGGGTTCACAGACTGCAAAGTACATACCTTCCAGAGAGTACCCCTTGCAGCATCTGCCATAAAGCCTTCAGCCACCTCCTCAGGATACAAAGAGATCCGGAGTTGTGAACTGACCTGACCCACCCACTCACAAGCACTTCCCATCTCACCATCCTCCCACTGAAGGTATTCTAATTGCCTCTTAAGTGGAGATCCTGAAGAAGAGCCAATCAATCTTTCATTACATACAGGCCTGTAGTTAACTTTTTTTTTGCATGCATGCAAATCCTGTCCTGATACCTTCATCAAAACTTAAAAATCAAACAGCATGAGTAGATGTACTGATTCACTTTGCCTTATATGTATATATATGTGTATTGAATACTTATGTATTCAATACACAGGATTAATACTTTGATAACATTTTGAAAAGATACAATGGGGAAAAACTGTGCACATATCCTTAGCACACCAATTTTGGGTCATGACCTAGAGGCTAAAAACCACTGCTAAGACCATTAAGAGATATTTTCATGTTTTTGTGGATCCAGGAGTATGTACATAATATAAAATCAGTTAATATCTACTGTTTTACTAATATCCTTCAAAGCATATTCACAGTATCATAAATATAGTGCAAAATCAATTAAACCTGTTCCTGATTTTCATCATATACATACTGACACTACAAACTATCTTAGCTTGTAATGAACTGAGGAATGATTGACTGATTGCATTAAATACTGCATCTGGAGAAAAAATAACACTGATCTAATAATAAGATTCAATGTTGAATAGATAATTTGAAATAGATAAAAAAGTTGGTTGAGTCAACATAGTTATTACAAATGAATATTTGTAGGGTTTTTGCATATTTCTTTACTTAAACAGAAAATGTATGTCATTGGTTCACAGTCAGGAGTGAAGGCTATTACCTAGTTATGTACAAGTAAAAGAAAAAGAAAACATATCTTACCTAATATTTTTTTAGAGCCTCCTTGTGACTCTTCCTCCTCACCAAGACCCACCACATCCACCTCAGTAGATTCAGAGGTATAGGCTGTATTGCTTTGGTATCTCTGTTGCTCCACATCCAAGTCTCCCACATAAGATAATGACTTTCCAGAAGCAAGGCTATATGCTGGCACTTGTAATTTGTCTATTCCACAACATAAGACATGAAAGAGATGAGATGAATATTTATTTATAACTTTTTATTGCTTTATAAAAAAAGCTGAAGCCTTACATTTGATTATTATCCTTCTAAATTCTTCCTGGGGTGGAGCAAGGTACTGAGTAGGTTATTAGTCTTCATTAACTGATAGTATTTGTTCAAGCTATATCAATATCATTAACTTCTTAACATGATATTCTATGAAGAAATTTTTACAAATATGCAGTTCTCTAAGAGCTGCTTCTTTTTTTTTCCCAACATCTAGAAAATTACATTTTTTCATCCTTGCTCTCTGACTGCTTTGGCATCTCCTTTAGCTTAATGAACTAATCAGCTGCAAATTTATTGAAGATATCACACACAGCAAATTAAGTGAACAAGTCCAGAGATCTTTTGGTACCAGTGATCTCATTAATTCTATGTAAGATAATCTAGGGATACTCTAATACACTAGTGTCATAGCACTCAACAGGGTCAATATATGACTGTGAACATTTCAATACTTTGAGACAAGCTAAACATATGTAAATACTTAAAACTTACCTGTGCGAAGGACTGGTCTATGTGCCACAGGGGTGTGGGCATGGCTCCTTGCCCAGGCCACAACCCTAGGCACTGTCCATCTTTCCCACCCCTCTACACGACACTCTTCTAGCCACCACACCACCTCTCTTGCTCTCTGAAACTGTAAAACACTAATCAATCATAAAAATCCTAATACTACTCCATGAAAACAAGGCAAACACCTTTTGAATTGTCATGAAAGCTTAGCAGATTAAAGAACTGTCCAGAACTCTATCAGATATATATTGTACACTGTAAACAGTGACACATGTAACTGTACATCTAAGTAAACAATACACAGAGCATGAACATAATGGATTGTATCTTTTTAAACTAAGATTAAATTACTTTGATACAACTTATAATGCAAATTTTTTTTTTCTTAATATCAGCAATTTTCAAGCTAAGAATATTACTTTGTGACAGTACCTCTGCTAAAATGCAATAAATGTAACAATACAAAGTTATTACAGGGAGCTCCAAATGATATCAGCAATTAGGTTCCATTTGAATTTCTCTTATAGTGAATTCCCATATAATGAGACATGTAACAAATGGCAAAAAGTGAGTTACATTTAGAAACTCTTGTCAAAAAAAGTTTTCAAGCTAAAACATAAGATACCATCTGCAACAAATGTATCTACTATATTGGAAAAATGTTGATAAATCAAGCTGAAAGAGAAAACTTCATAGAGAACATGATTTCATATCAAATAATCATTTACATAATAATCACCAATGTGTAGTTAAATGGCAAGCAAATGCATATTAAAAAGAAATTGTGAAAGGGGTGACCACTTCTCTTCTAGTGCTAAAAAAATTGTCCCAGCACATTTATACAATGCACATCACCATACAAATAAAGCTGTCAGTGCTGGGGTGCAGGAAAACATCTAATCTTACTTGCCTTGGACTATACCACATATTAAATTTTTGTGGCTGCACAAAGAAGCTTGCTCATTCATCTCATATTGTTGGTTTCTCAAATATTGGATGGCCATAAATTGGACCCTTCCTGTGATGAAGACAGAATCACTAACCTCACAGGCTCTCTGTTTGGCAAGGGGCCATCTCAGAAATTGCTTGTGTGATTTGGCTTGACAGAAGGAGAAAGGTGAAGGTGGCTTTTGGCATGGATGAACTAGTGGCAGCATCTTCAGCCATAATGACACACATGATTCTGAAGAAGTGCTGGACTTGCAAGCCTCGCACACACGGCTGAGAAATAGTAGTAAGGGAACACCTAGATTAATATGATAATACGAGATGTAATAAGTGATCCATACTAAGAGTATAACAGCAAAGTGTTAAATGACTGAGTATGATAAAGCTTCACAATCTATCAAGTATTTACTATCAACTCTTCTATGTGAGTATCTTTACAGCTTATAAAAATTGAGAATCCTGATTACTGAATATGCTTGGAACATTACAAATGAACTAAAAAGAGTGGAAATGGAGATTTTGCAGGTTGCTGATAAAATGTAAGAGAGAGAGAGAGAGAGAGAGAGAGAGAGAGAGAGAGAGAGAGAGAGAGAGAGAGAGAGAGAGAGAGAGAGAGAGAGAGAGAGATCCCTTACCTCAAGTAATCCTCCCAGTAAGTTGATGCTTGTTCCTCATCCTCTTGTTTTTCAGTGTTATTAGCACCAATCAGGTTCTTCTGACTACTGGGATCAGTCTTTGAACAAACTTCACTGAAACCACTCAAAAGACATGAGGCATCTTTCACTTTTAAAAATTTGGTCTCATTACCTTCAATCTTGACTATGGCAGGAATGTCTTTATCTTGTCCACCAGAGTTCTTTATTACTTCCATATCAACTTTATTATTCAATCTCAGTGGTTGCACTGGTATATTTGAAATGTTACTATTGTGCATATTGAGTACAGGAAGTTTACCTTGATTTGTTAACAGTTGAAACGTATTAGTTCCCACCGCCACTTGCCCTCCTTGAATCAATAGACCAGGTGAGGTAGTAGTGGTAGTGGCAGTAGCAGTAGCAGCAATAATAGTAGTAGTAGTAGTAGTAGAAGTAGTGGTGATGGTGGTTGCAGGGAAAGTACTAATTATACCATGCTCCTTTTTTTTTGCAAGCAACTGCAGCCCCATTGTTTTAAGTCTCTCTGGTGTCAACACAACTGGAATTTCACTCATATGTTTAACAGTAGTTGGCGATTCATGGGTAGGCGTTTGCAGCTTAAGTGTTTGTACTTGAAAGAGACGGAAGCCAGGTGACATGGAGGTCTGCTTAAGAGGCTTCCCATCAAACTGTTTTTGCACTAGAGCAAGCTTTTCCTCTTTTTTCATCTGTAGCAACACATGTTTGGGGCATGTGGTCGTAGCTGTGTTAGTAGCAGCTGATAGCACTGTCAATTTACCTTGGCTACTTCCAGCTTCTGCAAGACGAATGGTTCCTGCAGGTGTGGTACTGACTCCCAGACCTGTTGCACTTATCTTATTACTGGAGAGAATAGAAGCACTATTGGGGGTGGGTAACTTCAAAGTAATTGGCTTGAGTTGATCTTTTTTTCTTTCAGCAACAAAGTCTGAACCTTGATAAGAAGCACCTTGTGATGATTTTGTTTGTTCTACCAGTTTGTTGATGCCAAAGATGTTGGAAGTAGTGTTGTTTTGCTTGTTGTGATCAAGAGCTATCTGAATGGCCTGTGGATACAAGTGTGTGGGAAGAGCATAGGATTTAAAGCTGCCATCCTTTTGATGTACAAGGACATTACATGTTTTACCATTGACAATGCCTTTTTTCTTGCCACTTTCCTCACTCTCTTTCTTTGAAGTTTTTAGTTCATTAGCAGCTCCAATGAGAGAAGATGCAGGACTTTGATTTTTCACACAGGGTTCAGAATCACTTAAACTACCAACACCTTCACTCGCCTCATTCAAAATATCATAACTTTTTGCACAGTCCTCTTCACACAAGTATTCTGCGCTTAAGGCAGGATTGTGGTCCACAGTTATATTATTTTCTACCTGGGAAGAAATCACGCCAGTGTTTAGCTCCTGAGTTAATGCTGATGGACAAAAGTCTTCTTCTATTAATGAAGCAAATCCATCTGGTCCTACGTTGGTTTCTGGGTTAGGCAGGTACACCCACAGATCATACCAATTCTCTTGACCTGTCATGGATAGAGGTAATTAATGCAAAATCACTTAATATCTAAACCACATAAAAATAACAATAAAGTTTTGTTACCATCTTTGTCTTGATCCCATTTAAGATGTTCTTGCAACAGATGGCAATGGCTACTGAGTTACAACACTATTTTTCAAAACCCATTCATGTCACATAGTATCTACTCTCCACCCATTCCTTTATGTATTGCTAGTATGTAATCATCTTACAATACTTTCTATCTACAAGTATTTCACAATATAAAAATTTGCATACAAGAAAGTTAGAGCAATCAAATGCTGAATTGAATGAGTATCTCTATAACTATCAATGAAGATGAGACAGCTTACCCAACCTCCAGAGGCCAGTGAGAGCTAGTGCATCTTCTGGCCGTGATAACACCAGTTGATGGAGGAGACGAATTGGCTTGTTGCGTTGGTCCATAAAGTGTAGTGTCAATTGCACTTTGAACTCCCCCCAACCTCGCCGACTTAAGACAAAGGGAGGCTGTCTAGGAAGGGGAGTATCAAGAATACATTGCTCATCCATCTATCACATATCTCCATTTCAAAACAAGCATATAAAGTTAATCTTATACTAATTGTCTACATGATTAGATGATTCTTTGACTATGAAATAAATTCTGATTTATGTCTGTTCATAAATTTAGAATTCATGGAATTTTCCAATACAGTGGTACCTTGTAATTCACACTTAATTGGTTCCTTCGAGATGTTCAAATAGAAAAGTAATTGGGTCCAAATCACAAATTCAGAGAATAACTTGTTTCAGCAGTTTGTAAATGTATTGTAATAGAATGACACCATAGAATCTGAATACAACATCTATCAGAATACCAGTGTCTCAATCTACAACAAATAGGGATGAAGTAAATAACATATGAAATAGAAACACTCACTTGATAGTTATAATGTGATGTGGGGCATAACTGCGGTCAAGGATAAAAGTAACAGACTGGAGAAAGGTTGATGTGTCGGGGTCGCTTGGCGGTGCTCTCACATATAACTGCCATTTGTATCTGAAAGAGTCTACCAGCTCTTCGCCAGAGACAGGAGCAAGGTACTGGTAGGTATTGCCAACAATCAGTCTGGAAGATAAAGGAATTGTTTGCAAATTTATAGTTCAGTGGTATGGACATTGTATAAGGAGAAATGAAGAATGAATTGGGGTAAAGATGTTGAAGCTACAGATAGAGAAAATAAGAGGAAGAAGATCACAAAGACAATGGGATGACTGCATACAGGATGACTTTAGAGAGAACCTCAGAGGAGAGAAAGCCTTAGAAAAAGCTCATCAGAAACTGCAAAGGGCAACATCAACAGATGAATTTACATTAATGGACAAATAAGGCATAAATAGATAATTATCTTTTTATCTACTCTAAACGAAGAAAGCCTGGTCAAAAACTAGAACCAAATTACTGGAAAAGTAAAATGAGAAACAACAACTGCCAAACAGCAAAATTCAAGGTTGATTCACATTACAGCAAACTAGGAATGATTGGAACTCACCTTCTTTTCTTCTGGAGTTGTTGCTGACGACCCTGAGATATGGTTGCAGTGTTGTCAGGTGGAAGTGGAAGGAGGTATTTTGGGCTGGGAGGTCTGGAACTGTTTGCCTCTTTTGCAGCATAAGTTTGTGATATATCTAAGGTCTCACTGCATTGAGAGGAAAGCAAAGGAGGAGTATTTGATTCTGATGAGCTGTCAGAGGCAGTGGCTGTGATGTTAGCTGTAAAGGTTGTTGCTACTTTAGTATGATCTAGTTGGCTGTTGTTTTGAGAAATTTCACAAAGTTCTTTTGCCTTCTCATCAGTAAAATGATCTAGAGAGTTGTACTGTGAGGCATGCTTTCTTGTCAAGCATTCTGCAGTTTTCTGAGGAGGTTGTTGTGGCTCGTTAAGGTGTCTTCGAATCGCTGGATGCAGACCTGACAACTTTCTCTCTCTAGGTTTGTTTTCTTGTAATTCATCCTGATAAAATAAAATGGGTATGAAATTTATACTGGAAATAATGAGAGCCATGGCATAATGCAACAGAAGAAAGTTATTATGAAGAGAAGTACCGTACAATATATGTATTTATCATGTTAAAATATTTGACTATGCACAAGCCTATTTGAGAGCAACTTTGGCAGAGACGGGGATGACATCAGGGCAGCATTGGCAGAGAGAGAGAGAGAGAGAGAGAGAGAGAGAGAGAGAGAGAGAGAGAGAGAGAGAGAGAGAGAGAGAGAGAGAGGTATTAAGCTGCCTCCAGCCATGGACTGAATGAAATGGTCCAGAAATGGGAGATGAAAAGCATTTGCTATTACACAGATTTTTTCTTAAAATGACATGAAAACACAAGAAACATTCACACATCTGAACTAGTAAAGAAAACAACTATGCACCTTGCCAATGTTATAGTAGCTGAGGGATGCACAGTAGCGGATGGTGTGCAGGCATTGCTGTACCCGCAGGATACGAGTGTCAATCTCCTCCATTTCATTCTCCTTTTCCAAAATAGCTTTGTTGAGTTCCCTCTCCACCACCTTGATGACCTGTTGACTTAGCTCATCCTGGGCTAAAGCAAAAAGGTTTGGCATTCATCAGATTTCCGTATCCTCATTTAATTCCTACAATACTGAAATAAAGTTACTGTACCAAATTTTTCAGCTGACATCTTCACATTAACATTTTTAGTACATATGATCATTTTAATAACAATTTTGTGTTTCAAATTATACTGAAAAATCCAAGTTTAACCTCCATTTATAATCAGATAAAAACAACTCCCATTTACTTCATTCACTGTCAAAAGTGTTCGAGGAAGATTGTCTTTTTGACAAAACCGATCCTCATTCAAACCTGTAGAGCCCAGAAGGCCATGGGTTCACCTACATTTTCAACTGATGGTAAAGGTTTAATTACATGCTATAATATGGACTTCACTAATGATGGCATCTATCATAATTTGAATTGTTGATGTTTCTCAAGACCTGCTTCTTACAGATACAACACACTCATAAATTCATTCACCTCGCTGGTGCATCTCCTTCATGCGCTTGGTGTTAAGGGGACGCGCATAGTGAGGATCCACAGTACTGAGCATCCTCTTGGTCCCTGTTGCCTTGAGAGGACATTCCTCTTCATAAGGGTCAGGTTTAATTTGCAAAGTGTCTGTTGCAGTGCTGTATCCACTGGGCCCAGGCTGGACGTCTTCCTCAACACTATGTCTTGCCTGTAGGTAAATAGTGTGTGTGTTTGTTGTTCCTTTGCATTAATCTTCACCTTGAATATGGTAAATGTGATGGCTAGTTACAGAAGCATGTACTTTGTTTCTATAACCAGATTTTACCAATGAAAAAGAGACCAATCATAGGGAAGACACCATCATGGCAGCCTTTTTGACATTAAACTATATAAACCAAGCAGATTTTGATGGCATGAGGAGAACTAGCTGTGTTTTGGGGTGAGGTTAGGATTAATTACATTAGATCTGGAGAAATTCTTATTTTCATTGAAATTTCCCTAGACTTTTCAAAGGCTATATACCACTCAGATGCCTCCACACCCATAACCCCCGATACCCTAAGGGCCCCGAAGCTTGATGGAGGGGTTGGGAGGGTTGTGGGTATTGGCTTAAACAATAAATTTACCTATGAGAAATTGCACAGTATACATCGCTCATTTGTCATCCACCCAAAACCCACATTCCAAACGTGTCCCCAAGCTTGTTTGTTGTTGTTATTGCTGCTGTTGGAGGATGGAGGGAGGGTGGTGGGAAAAGGGGAGGCGGACGTATTACACTTACCATAAAAGAAGAAAAAAACTTACATTAGAAGTCATAGCGATGTCGTCCCCGTTCCCGTGCCGTCCGTCCCAGGTCGCCACAGGAGCACAACAAGAGTTAGGAGTCCCTCTCGTGGTCCCACTCTTCCGACACATGGCGTGGGACTGCAGCTCCTTCACACTCTTTGAAAGTGTAGCATAGGTGTGACATGAGTAAGGATGAGACGGTGAAACATGTGATGATGGAGTGTGTTGTATCTCTGAAACAGGAATGAGATGTTAAGAGATCTTATGGGATCTTGATCTTGATGCTACAGGTGGCACGGGGATCAGCAGGGCAAGCCTGGCAAGGATGAGGCAGTACAGCGCTACCCCACACCAGGGCTGGCCACTTTTCCGTGTTGTTGATAGTGACGTATAATTTACGTCGATGTCGTTTTCTTTCAAGAGAGAACGACATAATTATATACTGTAGTTGACCTTATAATTATTATAGGTAGTGCATTTTCTTTTAAGGTAAACGCTCGGTATGTGTAGCTCTTGACTTGTGATGAAAGGAAAAATGATGAACAATTTTCTAACCATTAATTTATGGAAAACAGGCAGCATAACAACAATTTTAAGCACAATACAGAAATTGGAAAAGTTTCCGATGGGTGACGTCACGTCCCTGATGATTTCCCGCCATCCGTTTAGCAGACGAATTTCCGTCAGATATCGGCCCTGCCCCCCCCCCCCCAACCACACACACTCCCACGGTTGCCAGGCCAAATTCGTGAAATTTGGGTGCGAAAAGTTTTATTTGGCCGTAAAAAATTTTCTCCACAACACAAATACTCCTTGGTCTTTTCTAATGTGCCCCTCTATCCTTCTAATCATCTAAATGTTATTATTCCCCTTTTTCCATTACATCTGCCATGCTCAAATACCTCCCCTTTCCAAATAGAAACACTCTTTGTAAAATTACTAGAAACTATGTAATATAATGTAATGTGAGGGGTCTTGGTCTTCCTTTTTATGCTACAAGTGGCTCGGAATCGCTCCAGAGACTATTGTGATATCTTCCTCTCCGTTATCTTATCCAGCTAAAGTTACTTTGTGAAACATTGAATATTACATTGTTTCTAGCCATTTTACAGAGTGTTTGTATTTCCCGCGCGAAAGAAGAAAAAAACCGAGGTGTTTGAAAGGCAGACTACGATATTTCTTTAATTGATATATGTGTATTTTTGATAAAATATTCCAGTGTGAATTGATAATAAGTAGAAGAATATATACATACATTTTCTCAAGCATACCCATCTTATCTAACAACGAATCTATTTAGTACTTATCTGCCTGCCTATCCACCCATCTATATCTGTTGATCTATCTACCTATTTGTCTATTTTACCCATCAACATGTCATATTATCTGTTTATCTATCTATTTTCACACAAGCGTGGAAATATTACATCAAACTGGTATGGATGGGTGGTGGCAAGATTAATGAATGCCGGGGTGTGGGTGTTTGGTCACTGGTGTGGGTGTTTGGTCACTGGTGTGGGTATTATCTACTACATTGAGTGCAAGAGTGGAATATCCTAAATAAATGCCAAAAATATATTGTGAGGACTTCAAGTTCATCAATGGACTTTTTTTTACTTGGTTCTTGACTAGCAACCCTGATAAACGTGGAGCATATAATCAACAATTCCTATTGAAGAGATAATAATATCAACACATCCCTTACTAATAACACTTGAATTTTCTTAAACGAATTTACACCCCCTGACAAATATTTGAAATTGAATCAAATTATAATAGTAATCTTGGCATTTATACTTTCGTCTGCACATTGCACAAGAAGAAGAAGAGGAAGAGGAGAGGGAAGCCGGAGAACCACAATAAGAGAAGAAACTGACCTAATTCTTCCTAAGCTCTGAGATTGATGTGAATTAATAAGAGGAGAAGAGAAGAGGAAAGATTAGAAAATGTGGTCAGATCAAGAATTAGTGGAGGTGAGCAAGATTAGTGTGTAAATACTCTCTCTCTCTCTCTCTCTCTCTCTCTCTCTCTCTCTCTCTCTCTCTCTCTCTCATAGAATTAACTGCATAAGCACCAAATCTTATAGTCACAGAATCCTTCTTCCCTTGTCAGGTATTAATATTTTCCCCGGCAGGAGGGTTTTTCTTGTTTCCCTGCAGTATTTAATCTGAAGTTTTTCCCTGTAGCATTTGTATATATGTATCTGTGCAGCTTTTACTCTTAAATCTTTCGGTAAAAACTGCAGGGTTGGACCTCCCCCTTTTCTCCATCCGTCACAGGAAACTTGGGGGACTGATTTTAGGGAAAGAAGGACACAATAGGCTATGTATGACCAAAAAACCCAAAGGACAATGTGCTACCCTCGGGAAAAATATTTTAAGAAATTGCAATTGGGAAAATCTAAGGATAAACTAAGCTAAATCTAACCTAACCTAATCTGGCACAGTGTGAAATCCCAGCACAAAATATGTATAATTACTATGGTCTTACTAAAGACATTAAACATTACATTAAAAACATTACAGACATGTTCTGAAGTAAGTACTCTATCACCTTGCATTGTTTTACTCAATGACAAGAAAGGAAGGGCAACTTTAGATTTACGAAACTTTCCAGGAAGCATTTAATTTCAAGTCTTATTACCATATTCGGTCTTAATTTTTCCCCATAGCATTCAGTTTCAAGTCTTTACAGCATGTATCAAGTAGTGATAGTAAACACATCCTCCTCCCATCAGGTGTTGCGTAGCAGTGTGCCGTACTGCCTAGTGGTGGCACTGCCCCTCCTGCTGCTACTGTCCCCAGTGCCTGTGGATGCTGCCGCTGAGTTCACAGTGTACCGCCTGCAGCAGTATGACCTTCACGGCTCAGCACACGGTAAGCATTCATTCTGTATACTGTTTGCCTCTTGACCTCAAGTTTGTCTTCTCTTTTAGGAATTGCAAATGTCTTTTATTTTTTGCTTTCTTGTTTTTTATATTCCTAATAGTGGTGGGAGGGCTGGTCTGTGTGTTGTGAGTGTTTTATGTTGTGTATACTGTATCTTGTGTGTTGTGAGTGTTGATGTTGTATTTATATAATGTATACTGCATCTTGTAAGTGCCATCACCAACTACAAAAATGTGGTGACAACTTTTGAGTATAGCTTGCTGTTAGTAGATATCTTAAGTTAGACTATCATAGATATTAGAACCATGTCTGTGTAAGTTATTCCCATCCATAAAACTAAGGTGTGTGTGCAGGTAGCCGCAGTAGCCTGGTGAATGTGGAGGCCCGGAGTTTAGATGCAGGGTCTGTGGGTCGGCGGTGTGTGCTGGCGCGCTTGGTAGACTTGACGCCAAGCCACTACCATCGCTTGGTGACTCAGGGCGCCGCTGCACTGCTCATATTGCTGCCGGCCAACATCACAGCTCTCACCGAGGAGCACCACATGGTAATTTGCCTCTCTTCTCTCCCTGTGTCTGCCAGTGATGAGATAATGCATTCAGGTTATTTCTATGTTAGTATTGGTTGTTATTGGATTCTTGGTTAGTATGTTGATGGTTATAATTACATCAATACACTCCTTTGGCTCAGGTGAGATAATTCAGGTTATTTCTATGTTAGTATTGGTTGTTATTGGATTCTTGGTTAGTATGTTGATGGTTATAATTACACCAATACACTCCTTTGGCTCAGGTGATGCTAAGTGATTTCGTGTGTGTTTGTGTATATAAGTATACCTTTTGAAATAGTGGAGGCAAAGCACATAAGTGTTTCAGAATATGAGCGTAAGACCTGTATTCTTAAACACCCTGCTCTCTCGCTGCAACAATTTTTGAATATTACAGATATGGCTGGCCAGACTTTCAAGACAGTTTCTCCTTATAATAAAATAGAAATGTTGCCAATCCATCATTAAAACCATAAGAATACCCTTAAAAACATGATTATTGTCAACTAAACCCTTTGGAAAATAGTGATGGTGAGAGAGCAAAGTGTTTAAGGATACAGACTGAATGATGCACATCTGTGGATGAGTGTGTGTGGTGCTGAGGTAGACAGAGGCTCTGGGTCTGGGATTAGTATAGTTTGTGGTTTGCAGTTGGTGCGGGAGGTTGAAGCGGCCATGCTGGAGGCAGAGACACAGATGGCCGTATACCTCGCCCATGAGACTCAGGAGCTGCTGCACATCTATGAGTCGGTGCGAACTGCCACTAACACTGACTCGGCCACCTCAGCTGCTGCGGGTGAGTGCTGTGCCGTGGGTGGTAGTGGTGGTGGTGCCTATAGATAGGGAAGTAGGGAATATTTGTGTATGAGTAAGTTGGGCTTTCTTCGTCTCGTCCCTATTCTGTCCACCTCTCTAATGCAAGAGTTAACCAATATTCTCAATCATTTATATCTTTTTCTGGTAAACTCTGGAACTCCCTATATGCTTCTTTTTATCCAACTTCCTGTGACTTGACTTCATTTAAGAGGGAGATTTCAAGGCATCCTCTTTTTTTTGGCTAACTCTTTCAGACTTACACACGAATTGGCAACTAAGTGGGCATTTTTGTTTATTCTTTTTTGTTGCCCTTGGCCAGTTCTCTCCTGTTACATAAAAATTCACCAATCAATCACCAAGGGAGAGAGAGTGGTACCTTGTTTGTGCCTTTAACAGCAAGATTTTTACACAAAACTTCATGACTGTGTGTATAGTCAAGTCATTTACTGTATTATCTGTTTCTTCATTAATTTGCCACCTCAATACACACCAGTTAGCTGTGGTGTATTTACTGGCTGTTGTGACAAGTGTTGCTTCTGTTGCCAGCCTTGATGAGTTCGCTGTCCACTGATGGCTACCAGATAGTGGTGGGCGGCAGTCAGTCCAAGCAGGTGCCGGACATGACCATTGCTAACATTCAGGTGAGCAGTGACTCAACCTATCCACTACTTGTACTGTGGTGTTATAGTGAAGTGTTTTAGTATGTGAGTTTAGTTTGTATATGACTCAGTTTCATTTAGAAGAAAGAAGATGGTTTACTGTAGGGCCTTGCTGTGAAGATACCTAGATACTTGTATTAATTTAGTTGTGGTGTACAGGAGGGGAGTAATCTTATAGTATCCATTATCCAAATTCTTCATAAAAGCACTGACAGATCTGGCATTTAATTTCCTTACTAAGCTTGTTTCATTTGTTCACAATTCTGTGAGGAAAACTAGTACTTCTTAATATTTCTTCTGGAATTTCTGTCCTTAATTTTGTGCTTTGTCCTTTGTATTCCTTGTGTTCAAAGTAAAGACTGCAGTTTTGACAGTGGGGAGATCTTTTCTCTCCCTTCATATTTCTAAAAGCTAGAATGTGGTTTTGATTTATCTTTTAGGAAATGGTTGCTGATGTCTCCGTTAATGTGTACATGTGTGTGTATGGAGGGGGAAACTGTATAGATAGACATTGATGGAATATTTTCACATTTCTGTTATTTTCAGGGAAAGTTGAGTGGGTATGGTGTGGAGGAACAGCTGCCAACAATAGCAATAGTGGCGCACTATGATGCCTTTGGAGCAGCACCGGTAAGGCTTCACACACCTCATGTTGGTGATATGTGTACAGTCTTCCTACACTATACTCCTCATACAGCTCTCACAGTCTTTGTACAGCTGTTACAGTCTTTGTACAACTCTTACAGTCTTCATACAGCTCTTGCAGTACTATACACTTTATACAGTCCTCATACAGCTCACAGTCTTTTTACAGCTCTTACTGTCTTTTTACAGCTCTTACAGTCTTTGTACAGCTTTTACAGTCTTCATACAGCTCTCACAATCTTCATATAGCTCTTACAGGCTTTTTATGGCTCTCACAGTCATCATACACTTTATACAGTCATCATACAGCTCTCACAGTCATCATACAGCTCTCACAGTCATTATACAGCTTTCACAGTCATCATACTGCTCTCACAGTCATCATACTGCTCTCAAAGTCCTCATGCAGCTCTTACAGCCTTCATCATACAGTTCCCACTTTGTATATAAGATGGCAATACTGTATCTCTATATTAACCACTTCAAAGCTATGGTACTTTGTATCTTCACTATAGCAGAAGTGGCTTAAACCATATCCGGATGTTGTTTAGGGACAGAGGTGATGCTTAAGTGGCAATATTGTCCTATGAAAACAAATTTTTTATAAGTCTTAGTGATGAAAGTGCATCTGTATGTGTGTGTCTGGATTCTTTTCTCCAGATAAGTATTTTTTAGGTCAATTTTTTCATGCATTTGATGTACCAGGTTAGAATTCTTTCTTAGCACAGGAAGTCATGAACGTATTTTGTCCCCCACTTCCCCTTGTGACCTGGAATGTGCTGTGTTGTGCAGGAGTTGGCGTGGGGTGCAGACAGCAATGGGTCAGGGGTGGTGGTACTGCTGGAGCTGGCACGCATCCTATCTCGCCTCTATGCTTCGCCACGCACCCACCCGCGCCTCAACCTGGCTTTCCTGTTATCTGGAGGAGGCTACATCAACTACCAGGTTTGAGCCATTGCATAAATTCATTGCAGTTACCCTTAGAAATTGAGGAGAAACTGAAATTTTGTCTTTTTTTATAGTTCCTGCCAATGCCAAGATTTCCTCATAACTTTTCTTACCTTTCTCTTTTCTCTCACCCCAATTTGTATATAGCAATGTTGAGGAGGAGGATGAGAAATTTTTGTATTATTTTTTTATATTTCATCATAATTTTTCCATACTTTGCTCTTTCAGTTTGCATATGGCAGTGTTTTTTCTCCCAGGAGGAGTATGAGAAATTTTTTATTATCTTTAATATTTCATCATGATTTTTCCATACTTTGCTCTTTTCTTTCACCGCAGTTTGCATATAACAGTGTTGCTTCTTCCACAGGGGTCCAAAAGGTTCCTGGAGGACCACCTAGATGCCTCAGACTCGCCGCTGCTCTCCGAGACGTACTATACCCTATGTCTGGATACTCTGGGTAGCGGCACTGCCCTCAGGCTGCATGTGTCCAAGCGGCCCAAGGAAACTTCCCCGGGACACAGCTTCTACCAGGTGGGGGAGGCACTCTGGCACATTGACACTCACTTATTCTACTGGCACATCTGGCACTCTGGCATATGGGCATTCACTTGTTCTACTGGGCTTCCTTTTCTAGACCTCATTATCATCCATCTCTCTATTATATGCATAGTATCAAGGCATAATAAAATGTTTCAAATGTTACTATAAGAATAGTACTTGCATCAGTATGTTCTCACCAGACTGATGAAGAAGCAAGCAAGGTCTCAGTGTACCATGGCTTTCCAAACATACATTAGAGTAAAGCTGTAGTGTAAGAATGGCACTTTAGTGTGTTCTTGTCTGGCCATTGGGGAGAAAGGGAGTTAAGTATGGCCCAGCTTTCATACTGAACCATTGGCCAGTCTTCCTCATCCATACTTGTATTAAAATGAAACTTTTTACTCTAAGAATTTAGTCAGTGATCTCCTGTCAGGCTCTGGAGGAGGAGGGCAGCAAGGCAGGCCTGGTGGTGGAGATGGTGCACCGCAAGATCAACCTTCAGGAGGATACACAGGCCTGGGAACATGAGAAGTACAGTATGAGGAGACTGCCAGCCTTCACTCTCTCCAGGCTGCAGGTGTGTGTTCAGTCCCCTCTATTTCCTCCCTTGTAGGAACTGTCATACTTGTACTTTTGTTTATGGGGCGTGGTGATGTGTTTTTGCTATCCAGGGAGGTGATTATACTGCAGGAACCCTTATACTTGTGATTATTTTACAGGGAAGAGTTCTTGTGGTGGAACTGTGATGTATCTGCTCTATATTTGAATAACCAACAACAGGGAATATGTGAACTTTTAAAGTGTGAATGAAAGATTTAATGTTGTGTGTTGATGTGTTCAGGGGCCCAAGAGTGGAGAGCGTGGCAGCATCTTGGATACTCGGGACACAATCGATGTGGCGGCGCTGACCAGGAACACAGAGGTGGTGGCCTCAGCTTTGCTAAGGCACATCTACAACACCTCTGTGGATGGCATCTTTGACAATGGTCTGGTGAGTCACACTAGGGCATCTTTGATAGATAGACAAGTAGACATGAATTATTCTGGTCCACTTATCCCTCAGAACACTTTGTATGTCATCTTTCTATCTTCTGATGTACATCTTTCATAATTGCACTGTATTGTTAACACTTGGACTTGCTCAGGGAGTGGTATCTAAGTGGACTTTTTGTTTAGTTGCTTTTGTTGGCCTTGATCAGATTACCACTCTTACTTAAAAAAAAAAAAATTAAGACCTGACAGGCTTAATGGTGGTGGGTGGATTCTTTCCAAGTGAGGAGTGAGTGCCCTCTACCTCCCATAGCTCACTCCCTCCTCTGTCTCTCCTCATCTGTGCCTTCTCTTCCTCCTTTTTGGGCAGCCAGGGTCCTTCCTTCCAGGGATACCAGTGTCCCTGGCCATGGCTGACTAGCTGGTTGGGGTGGGACTTGCAACCCCTCCCTGTAAAAAATACCCACAGCCACCAACAAGATTAGAGGCAGAGGTCGGGGTGGGGGCTATAGGCGCGGGCGAGCCTCTGGCCACGGCCCTGATCCAAGTATGCTGGGGGGTCCGACTGTGCAGACCTCTCGGGTGCCAAGGCACCAGAGGGGCCTGCCTACCAGTATGACGGATGCAGGGGAAAACCTGTGGGAGCCCTGTGTCCTGAGAGGGGCGGGAGGACCCCCTAGCCCTACTTCTGATTTTGGGGGTGCCGGTGGGGCTGCAGATGTGGCGCCTGCACGTTGGACCGCTCCTGGGGTGAACCTTCGAAGGGTTCTGCGTGTGGGCTCCTGGAATGTCCCGAGTCTCTCAGAGGATCACCGACTGCCTCACTTATCAGATGAGCTCAGTAGGCTGAGGGTGGATATGGTGGGGCTCTCTGAGACAAGGAGGCCTTCACAGGATCATGGGATACCGCTGGTATGACTTTGTGTCAAATCAGCGATTATTCTACGAGACCGATTCGAGGCCTATTACTAGCATAGTCCGTCAGCGCCAACTGCAGCTATATGGGCATGTGGCGCGATACACGGAAGCCGACCCTGCTTGTTGGGTTGTTTCCGTAAGGGACAACCCAACTTGGAGGAGGCCTAGGGGACGCCCACAGAACTCTTGGCTGCGGCAAGTTGATGCCTCCGCTGGGAGTTACTCGGTATAGGAAGGGAGCCTGCATGGAGACTCTCGAGGCGTGACCACCAGAAGTGGCGCTGTAGGATAGGCGAGGCAACGCGCCCCCCGGCGTACGCCCCCCCATGATTGATTGATTAACAGGTTTGCTTCTTCTCACCCAGACACCACCAGTCTTTCTCTCAACAAGCATCTAGGACTTGATAGGCTTGCTTCCTCTTACCCCAGGCACCAGATACTACCTCTCTTTTACTCCACATGTTCCATGGTTTCAGGCTGTGTCTGAGAAAAGCATCCTGTCCTGGTTGGATCTCATCACCTCACAGCCCCGCTCCCCACAGCTGCTGTCTGGCAAGAACAGCCCTCTGGTCACCACCCTCCACCAGATACTCAGCAGGTCAGTGCAGCAGTAGTAGTTTGGTGCAGATACTTGAGCTCTGTTCTACGGGGCCATGATCTTGTCTTACTCACATCTCGCCCGGCTCCTGCACCACCAGATACACCAATGAGGCGCGAATCACCTACCTTAAGGCTGACAAACGTGATCCGGAGTGGGTGTTCTATGATGTAACGAAAGCCTCCATGGCTGCCTATGCTGTCAAGCCTGCTGCCTTTGACTTCCTGCTGACCCTGGGCATCTTGGCATACCTTGGGGTGATCTATGTCTTCCTCCAGGTGGGTGGTTGTCTCTATCTCTGCTTTGTCTGGTAAAGTGAGAGTCAGTTGTGTGCCAAGATGTAGCAAGATTGGGTGTGTACTGATATTTCAAGATTTATTAATATTGCAGGGACAGTTTGGTCACGTCATGTTTATCTTGTGCTAAAGTAAAGGTCATTTTGATATTGAAGGGAGACTGTATTGTTCTCTTCTAATGCTCAAGTTGAGATTCATATATTGTTCATTATCTTATATAGTTCTTTGTTTAATGTATTTCATAGATATATTAGCAATGAACATTACTTTGTATCTCCTTAAAACTGAAGTTGAGTTTTCTCAATTCTACTCTAACTTCTATGCACATCACTTTCTGTTCAATTAATTGTTATTTCTAGATATTCCATTCCAGTACTCTTAAGAGATTAGAGTTTGCTAAGTGACGGTTCCTTATCTTGCAGTACTTCCCCAAACTGTATGTGATGATGGTGCGTCTGGCCTCCCCACACAAGACCAAAGCCCACTAGGTCACTGTGTGCGTGTGTGTGTGTGTTTGTGTGTGTGTATTCTTCCCAAACACTGAGTAAGTCACAGCTACAAAGTCCGAGAAACGTGTCAAGAATACCTATAACCAGTATTTTGTACACTATTGTGATATAATGTGTCCAGTAAAGCCAGGGTTGTTCTTTAATGAGTTGCTTTAAATTAAATGTGAGGTTTTGTATACATTTTTTCATCATTATGTTTATTGTTTGTAATCTAATCACTCAAGTGGTGCCAGGTGGCTTGCATGTTTGCTGTTGCCGCCTCCTGGCCTGCAATATTACCATCTTGTGTTTTTTCATGTTCTTGTGTATTGAGAGGGAGGAAAGCTAATGTGGTGCGTGTTTCAATAGTACAGCCTGATTAACTCGTCCCCTGTGTGTGTGTGTGTGTGTGTTCATGTGTGCTAAAGGCCAAAAAAGACAAAGTTTTTACTTGTGTATAAATATGCATAACATGAATTTATGTTTTGTTTCAGTTTATCTCAGTCTTCATCTCTTTGCCTGTATTTATCAGTCCTGTTTCTGTCTCTATATTTCTATTTCTGTATCTGCTTTTACTGTTGACTTCTGTATTCAGGCTTCTATGCTCAAACACTACTTCACCTCCACTATTTCAAAAGGCTTTATTTAAACATATGCAAGTTTTTAAAAGGCATTTTTATGGTTCTAGAGACAGAATGACAAGATTTCTACATTATTAACTGGAGGAACATTTTAAAAAACCTCTCTCTCTGGCTTTGGAAAATAGTCATGGTGAGACAGCAAAAGCATTTCTGAATATAGACCTTAGTCTCTCTCTCTCTCTCTCTCTCTCATTAATAGCAATGCACTAACTGTGGGAGTTCTAGGCTGGGATGACATATAGGCATTCACTATGAGCTTCTGGATGAGAGGTGATCCTAACATAGGGCAGGTGCTTTATGTAGTTTACCAAGACATCCTCAGCTTGCTCTTCAAAGTTGGTGCACAGTGAGGCTAAGGGTCGTATTCTTAAACACTGTACTCTCACCACAACAATTTTCAAAGATGACAGGGACGATTTTAAAGACATGTTCTCCATATAATGAATGAACTAGAAATATTGCCAATCCATCTCCCAAATCATCAAAATGCCATTAAATACTTGACCATCTTCAACTAAAGCCTGTGGAAAATAGTGATGGTGAGAGAGCAAAGTGTTTAAAAATACAAGCATAAGACTTAGAAACTCTCACCCTTCTCTTTTACCTTCCATTTAATATGTGCTGGAGACCTTGTGTGTGATGTTTTATTGTTATTCTTTTTTCAAGCTGGTGCTCAGAGAGATTTAGACTCTGAAAGCCTCACTCCCTTCTCTTTATTTAATTTTACTTGTACTGGTTATGTTGGAGAGATCTTGTGTATATTCCACTGCTTATGTCTTTTGTTTTTAAAATGTTAATTTGTTTTGTTTTTGAATGGTATATTTATTACACTGGAGAGATTATCAGCATATACCATCATTTCATTGCTTTGCTTCCATCAGTTTCCTTAACCAGAACTCTTATTCCCTTCCTTCTGCATTTTCTGTTTTGTCTTGTGCTTTACCACTCATTTTCAATTTACCTTTATGGCAATTTCAATCTGAATTAATTACAACCATAAGGAAACACTTGTCATTGGTGTTGTATTACTGCACCAGAAGCTTAAGTAAGAATAAGGTATTGGTAGGAGTGGTAAGTTGGCTCATAGTTATAGCAGGTGGCCATGCAATAGAGATTCCAGGATTGTCTCCTAAGTAAGCTTAAATTAAGTGCGAGTTCCTCTTAACTTGACACTCGTTGCACAGCCTTGGATTTCTCATGCCGTGCTGACAGCAATATTAGATTTGTTTGTATTTACTTACATGTTTTTTCACACGGTTAAGTCACATTTGTATTGTAATATATTGTGTGTGTGTATGTATGTGAGTGGGAGTGAGTGATATGCCTGGAATATAAAAAGTATCAGTGATGGGTGTATATACTACTATTACATTTTCCTTGACAGGTTCTTCAAACTGGTTATTACACTAATCAGCTATATGTATCAAAGCCACAGTCTTATTTTCTGCTCCGTGATCAGTAGTGTGTACATTTCCATCACTGGCTGTCTCACTCAGACAAAGAAAATGTTTGCATGCAGGACACTACTAATACTTTTGTGTTCCTACACTGCATTAATTTAACTTCTCAGTTGAATACAATGGTTATGCTTAACTTCATTCAGTTGTTGCTTGTATACAATTGTTGAGCATAAGTACATTCAGTTGTTACCAGTATAACCATGGCATGAATCCCTTTAATCTGGGCTTGCCGTGGTCACAATCACCTCAGTGTGTTTCCCTGATGTACAGTTGTGAGGCAGTGCACTGCCCTGTTACAGACTTCTGGTATTGCTTTATTCATTGGTGGTTTGTTTGCTCAAGGTAAAGTAAGCAAGGTGAGGCAGGAGTCAGGGACCACATACGAAGGAGCCCAGTACAAATAAATGTACGATGATAATTATGGTTGAAAATTTAAGAATGCATTATGATTGTTATATTGTACAAATTGTTTAAGGTATTGTTTATTTTGTGTCAGAATTGATCAACTAAAAGTAATTGTGTTTGTGTGTCATGTGTGAAAGATTGAGGAATGTGTTTCCAATCATTTAGTGGTGGTATCTTGTTACTGGTAATGGTACAGTATATTACAGTAACACAGCCAATATTGTCAATCCTGAACATTTTATCATAAAAGAATTTGAGGACAATCATTGGACATTTAACTGGACAAGTTTTGGATGTAAGAAATCTTGTCAAACAAGGATTTGAAATTTGTTAACCATGTCATGACAGTTTATATGGTGTTGATGGACAGACAGGCAGACATGTCCTCACATATGATAACTTGTGTGCATTGCATTGACTGGTGTGGTTCCCTGGTGACTGGTTGGCCTGTGCCATGAAGGACAAACACCAGGGTAACTCAAGCACCAGTGAGGAGAGCAAAGCAATACTTGGTGATATGCAAAGGTGTAAGGTGCATCACAGTATTATGAATAATTACTACAAGTAATAGACAGAACTACGCACTCGTTTAGCTAGTACATGCATATAGTACATACAGTAGTATCCATCATCACCTGTTAAACTTTGGCAAATATCTAAACCCTGGGAAACAAGGTACTGTAGAGTCAGCTGATGGTGATGTTAGTTCAGTGACAAACATCATGAAGTAATAACCACAAGTATACATAGTTCAAATCCTTGTATTTTAGTAATAATGTTTTTAGTGGCGTTTTTCCGTGAAGCGTGCCAGTTGTCAACTCTTTCAATTTGTTGTTCTGTACTTCTTGGTTACCTCAGCACGGATCTGCAAGCAATCCTGTCTTATTTGTTTTATGTCTTGTACTCTCTCAGTACAAAATGATTGCTTATTCTAAATGGTGCCATGTTGGAAAAGACTTCACATTTGAGGCAGTGAATGGGAATGTGGAGATCCTTGTTAAAAATTATGTAAGATTTGAACTCATGGTGTAGGCTTGCCGTAGCTGGCTCACAGCAGGAGAGGCAGCACTGCCCAGCTGGTGCTGCTCATCCTTGTTGTTGCAGTGCCATAACTCAGTCAATTTCTAGTTTCTGCTGTAACCAAGCTTGTACTGTAGTGATACAAGGCATGGCATCCAGTGTTGACAGTCAAACATCAAGCAGTATATTGAAAGGGGTTATCAAGTTAGAGGTTTTAGCCTTTAAATACTCCTTGTAGGTCACTTGCCACACTCTTCCTTTACCACACCAAGCATAATGATTAACTTAAAAAGTGCTCTTACCATGGTATTACAGCATCACACATTGTCAGTTCTTTTAGGGTAGTTCCTTTAGCTACCACTACAAGTCCAATAAAACAGACCTCCAATGTTTAATACTTTAGGCTGTGATGTGGTTTGGATTCTACAGCCACTAGCCAAACATTTGTGCTGCCCAGGGGAATGTTGAAAAAGATTTTGTTGTTTTACTGCCAAGGATACCTCAAGTGTCCAGCACACACTTGTATACACTCAGCCAAAATGTAATGTGATCCCTCTGTACCAGCCTGGCAAGTTGAGTGAAATGAGTACTGCTAGTGGCTTAAGGATGATGCTTTATTGTGTAATGTGATGAAGCTATAACAAGGTGCATCCAGCAGCCACATTAAAGCAATGCCTTTACTGCAACACAAACTTGGCAGCTGGCACAGGGGGTGGAGATAATACACTTTGCTGAATAGTCAGGCAGTTGTTAACACAAGTCACATTAACTCACTCACTTTCTACCACAAAGCCAATATTGTGGGGAAAAACTGCCATATCATCCTCGTATTTTGGAACGTGAGATTACAGAATACACCAGTGTTCTATATGGATTCAGGATAAGTGAATATATTACTACTATAAATGTAAAAAAAATATTAAAAAATCCTCAAAATGTGATACAATCTTCTCTGGACACTCAACAAACAAAAAATATAATGTCATCTTTATTGGGAGAGAGAGAGAAAGGCTCTTATATTGTGACAATCTCCATGGACATTCAAGAAGTAGAAAATAAAGGATGCAGTATATTGGAAGCGGAATATAAAGTCCACCATAAGTTATGATCATTCCCTCCCTAGACAGAGTGAGAGATGTGACTTGACTTACCAACAGCCCTGGCTATCAAACATACTTCCTTAGTGTTGCGAGGCCTTCCAGCATCCCTATAACATTGTCTTTGCCTTAGGAAGTGACAGATACACAAGGCCAGAGGAGAGAAGGGTTGTACAGCACCAACCTCCTCCTGTATGGTAGGGAGTCTATTTTTCTGCTTTCTGTGTATTTTTGAACTGGAGGGGCAGGAAGAAGTTCTATTTGGCTCTCACACGTGACTTCCCTCTGATGTGCATGTTGTAAATATTGTTGGTATTTGAATCTATTCCAGTATCAGGTCCTTTTTATTTCCTCTAAACTGGAGTAGGTAAATGATGAATAAAAATGATTTTCTTTAGGTACATACTGCCCTGTTTGTTGAACCCTTATTCTGAATTTAGTATTAATAGAAATGGCTGCTGTAGACTCGAAGGATTTTGTCAAGATTCCTTCCTGTGTAAGTTTTATTTAGTTATTTTTTTATTTCATTTTAAAAGCAAAGAATGACCCTTAAATAACCATAACTAATGACTTGGGGGTTAAACTGATCTATTACTAACTGATAATGATGACAAGAGATTCCCAATAAACTGACATTACATTATTTTAAAACTGTTTAGTTTGGGAGTTATTATTGAGTTCAATTGTTTATAGCAACCCAGAGTAGAATTATCATGTATACTAAAACTTTACTTGATGACTTGATTATGTGGTGGCTTTTTTAAAAGTAGCTATTGTGAAGGAGAAATTAATGAAGTTTAACTCTATATGCAAATCTAATTATCTACAGTGCATTGATTACTGTACTACTTCATCCTCCTTGTTACAAGTAGCTATTTTGAAGGAGAAATTAATGAAGTTTAACTATGTGCAAATCTATCTACGGTGCATTGATTACTGTACTACTTCATACTCCCCCCCTCTCTCTCTCTACTTCTTACCAAATCTTTTCTTATTTTGCCTTCTTTCTATCTTTCTTATGCACTTTATTCTCGCTGCATCCATTCCTCCCTTTGCCTTTGTTTCTCTTCTCTCCTTTCCTGCTGTCTGAGCTCTTCTCTCCTGCTTCATCCTCCTGCTCTTCCATCACTCAATGTCTCACCTTCATTTCCTCAGATCTGTACGGTAGTGAGAAAAATAAATACATACATATATATATATACCTACATATAGCAAGGGTGTTTAACAATTGAGGGGAAGCTTGAATACACAGGGTTATATTATTCTTAATTTTACGAGGTGAACTGGTATAGAAATGTTAACTCTCTCTCTCTGTGCTTCCATACAATTAATATTTTCTACAGTGCTGGTAATATCAACAAGCGACATCCATAATTGTAAAAAGGCTAAATTCTTTTATTCATCTATTTCATTTACTTATTTCTTTTTTACAATGTAGTTGGTAAAAAATATTGCTATGATGTAGCTGATAAAAGATACTTTTTTATAATGTAGTTGGGAAAAAAGAGATTGATGGCTTCAATGTTGCAAAAGTAGTAAGATAGAGAAAGAGAGATTGAGTTTGATTGAATGATGGCTTTATAGTTGCAAAAGAGACTTACAATTACTCATCCTTCACTTAACAGGATGAGAATGGACAGTGTGGAATGAGGAAGGACAGACACAGATCAAGGGGGAGAGCAGCAGAAGGCAAGGTTTAAGCACTAAGCATGCACACAATTCTCCAAACAGGTGTAATACAAGCAATGCTAGTAGAGTAACTAAGATGAATGTACAAGAAACCACTATTAGTTGCTTACCTCACGAAGCACATTAGTGGAGGTAGTGGTGGACTGTGGTATTAAGGATCCTGGTATGCTTTCACTCATTCAGGTACTCTTGCAGATCCTCCAGAAGGGCAAATATGTCTCCCTCCAAGTGATACACAAACGTTCGGTACCTGGAACCACACGGGATGGTGAGTACAAATGATGTCCTATTATTCCTTTTATCATGACTTTCTCTATCTTACATGTGGTTCTCTTTCTCACTGTTCTACATCATTCTATAATATGTTACAACTTGAGCACATAATGAATGAGATTATGAAAGGTCAGCCTGTGAAGGAAAATATAAGCATGAGCATCAGGGATTAGCCTCCTTTAGTACTGGGATGCACTTTCATAGTCTAGTCTTTCTGCTTATCATTTTTTTATTTTATGCAGCTTCACAAACTCATGTGGGAATTAAAATAGTATAAACTCTGGCTATTTATCTTCTGACTTCCATAGACCCTTCCTAATATCAATAAAACCTAACTGTATCAAAAACTCAAGGTAAAAAGGTGTCTCAGTACTGAAGGGATTAAAAGCACAGTGGGAAGATCTAACAGCTCAACACTATAAGGCTGAACATCAGAGAACAGTCATCACCAAAGACCACAAAAGTGGTGATAAAGACATAATAATTTTATGATGATTACTGAGGGCAGTTGATCAACACAAGGGTGCTCCTCAACATTTAAGGAGGAAGGAGGCAGCAGCAGCAGTGGCAGCAACTCACTCACTTGGACACATGGGGTACATTGAGTAGTAGACAGGAATCATGTGGCTTTGGCTGTGGCGGACGAAGTAAGGATGGTCTCCAGGCGCGGCAGACAGCACCACCCCCCAGAAGGTGTCACCTCACCTGTGGCAGCAAGAAAGGTGAGTCAGCTGGAGGGACTGGGTGACAGATTAAATTTCAGATCATTTATTATGCACAGAAGAGCTTCTTACACAAGTTAAAAACAAAATACCTACCTTTAATACTGCCATATACAGTTAGTCCTCCTTTTACGGTACTTTGTTATCCGGTAAATTCACAGTTACGGTGTTTGGTAATTACAACCCTCGATTCTATTTACAGTAAGAAAAATTCACAGATATGGTGTCATGGCAAATGTCTCCCAGCGAGACTTTTATAGGGATTATTTTGCATGCACGAGATAAAATTGTTGTTTCAACATACTTCGTAGATATCAGAGTAACAATATTTGTCATTATAAACCCATACACAAACTGTTTGGGAGTCAGAGCAGCAGATTAATGAGTTAGAAATAGCATAATAATATGTGAAACATGTGTTTTCCTAATCACAAATATTTCAAATTTTTACAAGGGAAATACGTGGAAACATGATGGAAAAGGAAGAACAATTATATCTACACCGTACCCTAGGGCCACCACAACAATCAGTCTCTTCCCGGGATTCCCCATCGTACACATGTGAAATCCTTAAGCCATGATTTTTGTGGATATTATTATCACGGTGCACAGTAACGCACCTATAATGGCCCAAAACACAGCATTTAACATTTTTTTATTACTATTTTTAGGAATTTTAATGTCTGCATGGGTGACTTTATCTATCCATACTCTCATCTAACTTTTTTAAAGCTACCTATTCACTCTGCGCTCACTACATGTTTGTCCAGCCTATTCCAATCATTCACCACTCTGTTAGTGACGTCTTCCTCTCTCACTTTCCCCTAGGACACGATCCTGCCTTGCTTTGTCCTGTTAAGTATTGTGTGTTACCCTGTATTTACTCTGTTGTGTGCCAGTAAAGTAAGGAAGTTGTGCCGTGCCTTTAACTGCATTCCTACCTCTCTGAGTAAGTCTGATGATAATAACTTTACTCTCAAATATTAGGGAGATCACAAGTCAAACAGTAAAGAGAACATAACCATTAAGAAATAAACAAGGCAGCAAACAGTTTACCTTGTCCTTGCATATCTCTCCATGGCCCTGCAAACATCAAGGGACATCAGGTGGTTAGTCACAAGGAACTGCAGGGACGGTGGAGATGCTGGTGAGAGATGAGAAACAAATTAATAATGCTGATAAGTAAACAGTATTCACATAGACAGCTGATTCTGTTAGAAGACACGAAAATAATTAATCTGCAAGATGCCAAATCTATATGGGGAAGGTCCTGTATCAAACATAAATATACCGATATATTTCCACCTATCATTCCTCCTATTGACTCAACTCTCTCTCTCTCACACACACACACAGTGTTTTTATTTTTTAAGTCAAACAGTTAAGAGAACATAATCATTAAGAAATAAACAAGGCAGCAAAAAGATTACCTTGTCCTTGACTGTCTCACCAGGGCCATGCAGACATCATAAGTGGTCAGCTGGCTAGTCACAAGGAACTGCAGGCACGGTGGGGGAGGCGCTGGGGAGAGAAGCAAAGAAAATTAATAGTGTTGTTTAGTAAAAAACACTCAAAAAATGCCGATTTTGTTACAACACAAGAAAATAAGGGAAGGGCCGCTGTGGTACAGAGGAACCGCTGAAAAATACTTCAAAATACCTGAAGAAAATCACTTCATAATGCTATATAAGGAGCCAATATAACAGTATTACAACACACACACACACACACACACACACACACACACACAGTAAACATACAGTAAATCATGCCATATATGGAAGATAGAGTCAGGAGAAGGAGGCAGGAGGGAGGCGCCAGCCACCGATATATTTATATACCGATATATTTCCACCTATCATTCCTCCTATTGGCTCAACTCTCTCTCTCTCTCTCTCTCTCTCTCTCTCTCTCTCTCTCTCTCTCTCTCACACACACACACACACACACACACACACACACGGTAAGTATGCAGTAAATCATGCCATATATGGAAAATAAAGAGTCAAGAGGGGGAGGAAGGAGAGTGGCGCCAGCCTGTGACGTCACAGCTGATGACGTCACAGCCTGGAGAGAGAACGTGGTGTTTATTTACGTAGGGTAAACCATTTTAAAAATGACCTTTCGAAAAAACGCTTTTAGATCGAAATATTGGCCATATTCCGACTTGATAAATACTCTAACTAATTCCTAAAGTAAAAACAAACTCCAAACAATAGTAATTGTAAAGAATTTCCACTAGAACTACAAGTATTTTATAGAAATATGACCCTTTTTCAAACTCATTAAATATCCACTCCCTGGCACTTCAAAGGAGCCCAAAACCACTTCTAAACACTTGAGTCATTATTTTCAATTATTTCCAACACTTTTGAATGAGTTAGAGGCAGAAATAAGTCATTCATAGGCTGGTAAATAAAATTATTAATGGAACTTTAACACCGCTAGAAAACATTTCTACCCTGCACCGATTTTCACTGAGCTTTAGGCATAAAACATAGTTTGATATGGACTATCTTTTGCAAATAATAAGAACTTGATACTGCCTCAAATAAACAATGATCCAATTAATTGGGAGCAAAAATCCGCCCCCTTATTTACGATCATAATAACGCCAACCACAGCTATCTTGATCCCCCACACGCACTGAAAGCACTTAAAAGACACCGCAATAGTCATAGATAGCATTAAATTTTACTATTGAGCCCAAATAAATAGTCCAGGAATAAAAGAAAATATCCTATAATATGAGCCGGCTGGCGGAGGCACCGGGGAGGGGGTTCGACCCCCCTCATATCTCACTTAAACCCTCACAAAACTTAAACTTGACCACGAAAGATATGCCTGAATGGCTAATATGAAAGCTTAGTACTATGGCTGCATACTGTGGCAAGATGAGCTTATAATAATGAGAGACAAGGCTAAAAATGACTGGTGAAATAAGAATCCAAGATGACTCCGGGGTCTGTGGAGGGGTAGCCCCCCCTCCTATATACGAGTGACTGGACTCGCCTAAGTAAACACTGGCACTGACACTAGCTTGTGTCACAGCGCTTGTAGTCACCTTAATAACGTAGTTCAGCCTCTGTCATTCCATCTTGCGCTTCAGTCTAGTTATAGGATGACATGAACACTGAACAACCACCAGCAGTCTTGTTATTCTGTCCTTAGATGCTTAAAAACACTGTTGAAATCCCCCTTGTCACTCCAACCAGAGCACTTCCAAGGTACATATCGTCTTAATATGTCACTAAAGTGGCAATAAAACACTTCAAATCCGTTCAACCACAGGCTTTTCAATAGAATAGGAGCTTCTATCCACCTCACACCCCTCCCCACAAAACTGAAACACCGACTTGCCACAAACACCAGCGGACCAACCCACACCTGACGTCACGACCAGGGAACTGCATTAGTTGCCACCAACACACAGGCCACAGTAGTTCTATCTTGCTAAATTTCTATTCACACAGCATGTGCGCTAACAAATCAAGTAGGTTATGCAAACAATAGAGATAAAAAGTGGAAAATAAATATAAAACACCTTATATATCAGAGGAAAAGTAATAAATAAGCGAAAAGAACTAGGCCAAACGAATTAACTTGGCACTTTTAATAGTGATACATATTTCATGACTTCGGACTTGTAATGAGAGAGAGAGAGAGAGAGAGAGAGAGAGAGAGAGATAAAAAGGGAAATGTATTTGAAGGGGAAAGAGAAACAGGGCAGGCCTTAATTACGTCAAAAGCAGCTCAAGCCAATTCCTGCTGCCGCGAAAAGGAAAACATTTTTTTTCTCTCTCTCACTCTAGGCACACATTTAAGGAAACCATTAGATACATAGGAAGTTTATTTCTAATTATTGAAAAAATCAGAACATATTATTAGGTCACTGAAACAAATGCTACTAATTTACTAGAAACTCCATAACATTTTTTATATGGGCCAAATTCACGACTACTGGGGTCTTTCAGATTTGATGGTGATGGAAGAAATAAACCTAAACCGACTTAGATTTAGGGGTCGAGTAGTAGTAGTGGTGGTGGTAGTAGTAGTAGTAGTAGTAGTAGTAGTAGTAGTAGTAGTAGTAGTAGTAGTAGTAGTAGTGGTGGTGGTGGTGGTGGTGGTGGTGGTGGTGGTGGTGGTGGTGGTGGTGGTGGTGGTGGGTAGTAGTAGTAGTAGTAGTAGTAGTAGTAGTAGTAGTAGTAGTATACAAAATGTTTCCTCTGATGCAGTACATATTATTAGCTGCCCATGACATCACTACATTCAACTCTTACTCACCACTAATGCATCACTCACACTCAACACAAATAGAGAGAAAGTAAATAAATAAATAGAAAAATAGAAACAAGACAAAATAATATCCCTTGCACTATTCTATGTAAACATTTTTCTCTTTCTCTAGGGCAAGTTAAGTTAGTTTTTCATCTTCATTCATCTCCTAATCACTTTTCACACCAATGCATTAATTAGCTGCACCTTAGAACCAAATATATAATCGCACCTTACCTAACCTAACCAATCATTAGGTAATCACACCTCAACACAACCATAATGTTACAGCCACTCACTATCTTTCTCTCCACTGCAACACTACCCAATCATAACTTCCTCTCCTATACTCTTCATGGCCTGTCCGTCTGTCTGTCTGTCTTTTTATTTATCTGTCTACTTTATTATCAACGTCTGTTTGTCTAAATGCCCGTGTCTGTCTGTCTGTTTCATCCATGACAGACCAATGGCACTAAACACAGAAGAAGCACTAATGGGAAATAATACCCTCAACTTTAAAAAAAAGGACAATTTCATCCTCAACACGAAGAAGCTGAACTTGTCTCCACTCTGCATAGAACACAAGGAGTCACCAGGCACACTTCACCAAGCAAGGCTCGCATCACAAGAGAGATTCAGAACACAAGTTACCCACAATTCTCTCCTCACAACTGTTAATTTCACCTGGATTGATTATTTATGGTGGAAAGAACTTTGATGACTCACCAAGTGTAATGACACACCAAACAAAACCTTGATAGATGAATTAATTCACTTTTCCTCACTGCCTTGGACCTTGAGATAGGGTGGCATTAAAAGCTTTTCATCATCAACTCCTCTACTCAGACTAGCTGTCTTCAGCCTCTCTCAAACACAGAAAAATACTTCCTCTCACTGTCTTGGGCCATGACAAACCAAAAAAATGAAAGAAAACATACTTGAAAGCCTAAACAACTTCCACTAGAGTCTTTTAACAAGCCACAATGACACTGGACCTTCAAAATGCACAGCAACACACCAACAATTCTTACTGCCTTGGGCCAAACTTCTGAGCACTGAGCAATAAGAGGACAAAATTCAGACCAGTAACCCCAAAATGCGCTGAAAATGAGCTGAGAGGAAAACAAAGACAGCTGAGTGGTGAAGATGAAGAGTGGTGAAAGTTAGTGTCTTTGGCAATGAGTGAAGACAAATGGATGATGATATAAATTGCTACACTATGATGGAGGCTGTAGGAAAGACTGATTGTGTTGAGGGTAAACGAGTCAGCATGTGTTAGGATGTCAGGGATGATGGGTCAGGGTTTAAGGTTTAAGTTCAGGAAAGATATAAGGCCAGGGTGAGGTTAGGGTAAGTGTATTAGGGTGTTAGGGGAGGATGAGGTCAAAACGTATTTGGGAGTGAAGATATGAGGTGAGGTGAGGGTGTATCAGGGTGACAGGGATATGAGGTCAAGGTTAAATTAAGGGGTATTAGGGTGTCAGGAGGGATGGGGATCGTGGTGCAAGGTGTACTGGTGAGAGCTGATTTACGAATGTGTGGTATGTATGGTTTACTACCGTAGAGTCGAGTTTGGAATAGAACATCTCCTTCTCTTCAGTTTCACATACCTCGGTAGGAGCATATACAGCAACAACAGACATGAAGCCTAAACTGTGCTTCAGCCTTAATCGCATTATACGCTCATCAACGGAGTAACCTCTACAAAAGACGGCTGCAGTCTGCTGGAGACGCCTATGGCTACCCCCTTGACATGGTGACCATTGCTCGTGCCGCACCAGTAGTAAGTAAAACCCTTACTACTGGTCTCGCCACTGCCAAGCCTCCTTGTCTCAGAGAGCCCCCCCATATCCACCCTCAGCCTACTGAGGTCATCTGATAAATGAGGCAGTCGGTGATCCTCTGAGAGACTCAGGACATTCCAGAAGCCCACACGCAGAACCCTT
>CM035195.1:3127079-3158512 GCA_020233015.1 Callinectes sapidus | reverse complement strand
GCCATAACTCAGTCAATTTCTAGTTTCTGCTGTAACCAAGCTTGTACTGTAGTGATACAAGGCATGGCATCCAGTGTTGACAGTCAAACATCAAGCAGTATATTGAAAGGGGTTATCAAGTTAGAGGTTTTAGCCTTTAAATACTCCTTGTAGGTCACTTGCCACACTCTTCCTTTACCACACCAAGCATAATGATTAACTTAAAAAGTGCTCTTACCATGGTATTACAGCATCACACATTGTCAGTTCTTTTAGGGTAGTTCCTTTAGCTACCACTACAAGTCCAATAAAACAGACCTCCAATGTTTAATACTTTAGGCTGTGATGTGGTTTGGATTCTACAGCCACTAGCCAAACATTTGTGCTGCCCAGGGGAATGTTGAAAAAGATTTTGTTGTTTTACTGCCAAGGATACCTCAAGTGTCCAGCACACACTTGTATACACTCAGCCAAAATGTAATGTGATCCCTCTGTACCAGCCTGGCAAGTTGAGTGAAATGAGTACTGCTAGTGGCTTAAGGATGATGCTTTATTGTGTAATGTGATGAAGCTATAACAAGGTGCATCCAGCAGCCACATTAAAGCAATGCCTTTACTGCAACACAAACTTGGCAGCTGGCACAGGGGGTGGAGATAATACACTTTGCTGAATAGTCAGGCAGTTGTTAACACAAGTCACATTAACTCACTCACTTTCTACCACAAAGCCAATATTGTGGGGAAAAACTGCCATATCATCCTCGTATTTTGGAACGTGAGATTACAGAATACACCAGTGTTCTATATGGATTCAGGATAAGTGAATATATTACTACTATAAATGTAAAAAAAATATTAAAAAATCCTCAAAATGTGATACAATCTTCTCTGGACACTCAACAAACAAAAAATATAATGTCATCTTTATTGGGAGAGAGAGAGAAAGGCTCTTATATTGTGACAATCTCCATGGACATTCAAGAAGTAGAAAATAAAGGATGCAGTATATTGGAAGCGGAATATAAAGTCCACCATAAGTTATGATCATTCCCTCCCTAGACAGAGTGAGAGATGTGACTTGACTTACCAACAGCCCTGGCTATCAAACATACTTCCTTAGTGTTGCGAGGCCTTCCAGCATCCCTATAACATTGTCTTTGCCTTAGGAAGTGACAGATACACAAGGCCAGAGGAGAGAAGGGTTGTACAGCACCAACCTCCTCCTGTATGGTAGGGAGTCTATTTTTCTGCTTTCTGTGTATTTTTGAACTGGAGGGGCAGGAAGAAGTTCTATTTGGCTCTCACACGTGACTTCCCTCTGATGTGCATGTTGTAAATATTGTTGGTATTTGAATCTATTCCAGTATCAGGTCCTTTTTATTTCCTCTAAACTGGAGTAGGTAAATGATGAATAAAAATGATTTTCTTTAGGTACATACTGCCCTGTTTGTTGAACCCTTATTCTGAATTTAGTATTAATAGAAATGGCTGCTGTAGACTCGAAGGATTTTGTCAAGATTCCTTCCTGTGTAAGTTTTATTTAGTTATTTTTTTATTTCATTTTAAAAGCAAAGAATGACCCTTAAATAACCATAACTAATGACTTGGGGGTTAAACTGATCTATTACTAACTGATAATGATGACAAGAGATTCCCAATAAACTGACATTACATTATTTTAAAACTGTTTAGTTTGGGAGTTATTATTGAGTTCAATTGTTTATAGCAACCCAGAGTAGAATTATCATGTATACTAAAACTTTACTTGATGACTTGATTATGTGGTGGCTTTTTTAAAAGTAGCTATTGTGAAGGAGAAATTAATGAAGTTTAACTCTATATGCAAATCTAATTATCTACAGTGCATTGATTACTGTACTACTTCATCCTCCTTGTTACAAGTAGCTATTTTGAAGGAGAAATTAATGAAGTTTAACTATGTGCAAATCTATCTACGGTGCATTGATTACTGTACTACTTCATACTCCCCCCCTCTCTCTCTCTACTTCTTACCAAATCTTTTCTTATTTTGCCTTCTTTCTATCTTTCTTATGCACTTTATTCTCGCTGCATCCATTCCTCCCTTTGCCTTTGTTTCTCTTCTCTCCTTTCCTGCTGTCTGAGCTCTTCTCTCCTGCTTCATCCTCCTGCTCTTCCATCACTCAATGTCTCACCTTCATTTCCTCAGATCTGTACGGTAGTGAGAAAAATAAATACATACATATATATATATATACCTACATATAGCAAGGGTGTTTAACAATTGAGGGGAAGCTTGAATACACAGGGTTATATTATTCTTAATTTTACGAGGTGAACTGGTATAGAAATGTTAACTCTCTCTCTCTGTGCTTCCATACAATTAATATTTTCTACAGTGCTGGTAATATCAACAAGCGACATCCATAATTGTAAAAAGGCTAAATTCTTTTATTCATCTATTTCATTTACTTATTTCTTTTTTATAATGTAGTTGGTAAAAAATATTGCTATGATGTAGCTGATAAAAGATACTTTTTTATAATGTAGTTGGGAAAAAAGAGATTGATGGCTTCAATGTTGCAAAAGTAGTAAGATAGAGAAAGAGAGATTGAGTTTGATTGAATGATGGCTTTATAGTTGCAAAAGAGACTTACAATTACTCATCCTTCACTTAACAGGATGAGAATGGACAGTGTGGAATGAGGAAGGACAGACACAGATCAAGGGGGAGAGCAGTAGAAGGCAAGGTTTAAGCACTAAGCATGCACACAATTCTCCAAACAGGTGTAACAAGCAATGCTAGTAGAGTAACTAAGATGAATGTACAAGAAACCACTATTAGTTGCTTACCTCACGAAGCACATTAGTGGAGGTAGTGGTGGACTGTGGTATTAAGGATCCTGGTATGCTTTCACTCATTCAGGTACTCTTGCAGATCCTCCAGAAGGGCAAATATGTCTCCCTCCAAGTGATACACAAACGTTCGGTACCTGGAACCACACGGGATGGTGAGTACAAATGATGTCCTATTATTCCTTTTATCATGACTTTCTCTATCTTACATGTGGTTCTCTTTCTCACTGTTCTACATCATTCTATAATATGTTACAACTTGAGCACATAATGAATGAGATTATGAAAGGTCAGCCTGTGAAGGAAAATATAAGCATGAGCATCAGGGATTAGCCTCCTTTAGTACTGGGATGCACTTTCATAGTCTAGTCTTTCTGCTTATCATTTTTTTATTTTATGCAGCTTCACAAACTCATGTGGGAATTAAAATAGTATAAACTCTGGCTATTTATCTTCTGACTTCCATAGACCCTTCCTAATATCAATAAAACCTAACTGTATCAAAAACTCAAGGTAAAAAGGTGTCTCAGTACTGAAGGGATTAAAAGCACAGTGGGAAGATCTAACAGCTCAACACTATAAGGCTGAACATCAGAGAACAGTCATCACCAAAGACCACAAAAGTGGTGATAAAGACATAATAATTTTATGATGATTACTGAGGGCAGTTGATCAACACAAGGGTGCTCCTCAACATTTAAGGAGGAAGGAGGCAGCAGCAGCAGTGGCAGCAACTCACTCACTTGGACACATGGGGTACATTGAGTAGTAGACAGGAATCATGTGGCTTTGGCTGTGGCGGACGAAGTAAGGATGGTCTCCAGGCGCGGCAGACAGCACCACCCCCCAGAAGGTGTCACCTCACCTGTGGCAGCAAGAAAGGTGAGTCAGCTGGAGGGACTGGGTGACAGATTAAATTTCAGATCATTTATTATGCACAGAAGAGCTTCTTACACAAGTTAAAAACAAAATACCTACCTTTAATACTGCCATATACAGTTAGTCCTCCTTTTACGGTACTTTGTTATCCGGTAAATTCACAGTTACGGTGTTTGGTAATTACAACCCTCGATTCTATTTACAGTAAGAAAAATTCACAGATATGGTGTCATGGCAAATGTCTCCCAGCGAGACTTTTATAGGGATTATTTTGCATGCACGAGATAAAATTGTTGTTTCAACATACTTCGTAGATATCAGAGTAACAATATTTGTCATTATAAACCCATACACAAACTGTTTGGGAGTCAGAGCAGCAGATTAATGAGTTAGAAATAGCATAATAATATGTGAAACATGTGTTTTCCTAATCACAAATATTTCAAATTTTTACAAGGGAAATACGTGGAAACATGATGGAAAAGGAAGAACAATTATATCTACACTGTACCCTAGGGCCACCACAACAATCAGTCTCTTCCCGGGATTCCCCATCGTACACATGTGAAATCCTTAAGCCATGATTTTTGTGGATATTATTATCACGGTGCACAGTAACGCACCTATAATGGCCCAAAACACAGCATTTAACATTTTTTTATTACTATTTTTAGGAATTTTAATGTCTGCATGGGTGACTTTTATCTATCCATACTCTCATCTAACTTTTTTAAAGCTACCTATTCACTCTGCGCTCACTACATGTTTGTCCAGCCTATTCCAATCATTCACCACTCTGTTAGTGACGTCTTCCTCTCTCACTTTCCCCTAGGACACGATCCTGCCTTGCTTTGTCCTGTTAAGTATTGTGTGTTACCCTGTATTTACTCTGTTGTGTGCCAGTAAAGTAAGGAAGTTGTGCCGTGCCTTTAACTGCATTCCTACCTCTCTGAGTAAGTCTGATGATAATAACTTTACTCTCAAATATTAGGGAGATCACAAGTCAAACAGTAAAGAGAACATAACCATTAAGAAATAAACAAGGCAGCAAACAGTTTACCTTGTCCTTGCATATCTCTCCATGGCCCTGCAAACATCAAGGGACATCAGGTGGTTAGTCACAAGGAACTGCAGGGACGGTGGAGATGCTGGTGAGAGATGAGAAACAAATTAATAATGCTGATAAGTAAACAGTATTCACATAGACAGCTGATTCTGTTAGAAGACACGAAAATAATTAATCTGCAAGATGCCAAATCTATATGGGGAAGGTCCTGTATCAAACATAAATATACCGATATATTTCCACCTATCATTCCTCCTACTGACTCAACTCTCTCTCTCTCACACACACACACACACACACACACAGTGTTTTTATTTTTTAAGTCAAACAGTTAAGAGAACATAATCATTAAGAAATAAACAAGGCAGCAAAAAGATTACCTTGTCCTTGACTGTCTCACCAGGGCCATGCAGACATCATAAGTGGTCAGCTGGCTAGTCACAAGGAACTGCAGGCACGGTGGGGGAGGCGCTGGGGAGAGAAGCAAAGAAAATTAATAGTGTTGTTTAGTAAAAAACACTCAAAAAATGCCGATTTTGTTACAACACAAGAAAATAAGGGAAGGGCCGCTGTGGTACAGAGGAACCGCTGAAAAATACTTCAAAATACCTGAAGAAAATCACTTCATAATGCTATATAAGGAGCCAATATAACAGTATTACAACACACACACACACACACACACACACACACACACACAGTAAACATACAGTAAATCATGCCATATATGGAAGATAGAGTCAGGAGAAGGAGGCAGGAGGGAGGCGCCAGCCACCGATATATTTATATACCGATATATTTCCACCTATCATTCCTCCTATTGGCTCAACTCTCTCTCTCTCTCTCTCTCTCTCTCTCTCTCTCTCTCTCTCTCTCTCTCACACACACACACACACACACACACACACACACGGTAAGTATGCAGTAAATCATGCCATATATGGAAAATAAAGAGTCAAGAGGGGGAGGAAGGAGAGTGGCGCCAGCCTGTGACGTCACAGCTGATGACGTCACAGCCTGGAGAGAGAACGTGGTGTTTATTTACGTAGGGTAAACCATTTTAAAAATGACCTTTCGAAAAAACGCTTTTAGATCGAAATATTGGCCATATTCCGACTTGATAAATACTCTAACTAATTCCTAAAGTAAAAACAAACTCCAAACAATAGTAATTGTAAAGAATTTCCACTAGAACTAAAAGTATTTTATAGAAATATGACCCTTTTTCAAACTCATTAAATATCCACTCCCTGGCACTTCAAAGGAGCCCAAAACCACTTCTAAACACTTGAGTCATTATTTTCAATTATTTCCAACACTTTTGAATGAGTTAGAGGCAGAAATAAGTCATTCATAGGCTGGTAAATAAAATTATTAATGGAACTTTAACACCGCTAGAAAACATTTCTACCCTGCACCGATTTTCACTGAGCTTTAGGCATAAAACATAGTTTGATATGGACTATCTTTTGCAATTAATAAGAACTTGATACTGCCTCAAATAAACAATGATCCAATTAATTGGGAGCAAAAATCCGCCCCCTTATTTACGATCATAATAACGCCAACCACAGCTATCTTGATCCCCCACACGCACTGAAAGCACTTAAAAGACACCGCAATAGTCATAGATAGCATTAAATTTTACTATTGAGCCCAAATAAATAGTCCAGGAATAAAAGAAAATATCCTATAATATGAGCCGGCTGGCGGAGGCACCGGGGAGGGGGTTCGACCCCCCTCATATCTCACTTAAACCCTCACAAAACTTAAACTTGACCACGAAAGATATGCCTGAATGGCTAATATGAAAGCTTAGTACTATGGCTGCATACTGTGGCAAGATGAGCTTATAATAATGAGAGACAAGGCTAAAAATGACTGGTGAAATAAGAATCCAAGATGACTCCGGGGTCTGTGGAGGGGTAGCCCCCCCTCCTATATACGAGTGACTGGACTCGCCTAAGTAAACACTGGCACTGACACTAGCTTGTGTCACAGCGCTTGTAGTCACCTTAATAACGTAGTTCAGCCTCTGTCATTCCATCTTGCGCTTCAGTCTAGTTATAGGATGACATGAACACTGAACAACCACCAGCAGTCTTGTTATTCTGTCCTTAGATGCTTAAAAACACTGTTGAAATCCCCCTTGTCACTCCAACCAGAGCACTTCCAAGGTACATATCGTCTTAATATGTCACTAAAGTGGCAATAAAACACTTCAAATCCGTTCAACCACAGGCTTTTCAATAGAATAGGAGCTTCTATCCACCTCACACCCCTCCCCACAAAACTGAAACACCGACTTGCCACAAACACCAGCGGACCAACCCACACCTGACGTCACGACCAGGGAACTGCATTAGTTGCCACCAACACACAGGCCACAGTAGTTCTATCTTGCTAAATTTCTATTCACACAGCATGTGCGCTAACAAATCAAGTAGGTTATGCAAACAATAGAGATAAAAAGTGAAAAATAAATATAAAACACCTTATATATCAGAGGAAAAGTAATAAATAAGCGAAAAGAACTAGGCCAAACGAATTAACTTGGCACTTTTAACAGTGATACATATTTCATGACTTCGGACTTGTATTGTAAGAGAGAGAGAGAGAGAGAGAGATAAAAAGGGAAATGTATTTGAAGGGGAAAGAGAAACAGGGCAGGCCTTAATTACGTCAAAAGCAGCTCAAGCCAATTCCTGCTGCCGCGAAAAGGAAAACATTTTTTTTTCTCTCTCTCACTCTAGGCACACATTTAAGGAAACCATTAGATACATAGGAAGTTTATTTCTAATTATTGAAAAAATCAGAACATATTATTAGGTCACTGAAACAAATGCTACTAATTTACTAGAAACTCCATAACATTTTTTATATGGGCCAAATTCACGACTACTGGGGTCTTTCAGATTTGATGGTGATGGAAGAAATAAACCTAAACCGACTTAGATTTAGGGGTCGAGTAGTAGTAGTGGTGGTGGTAGTAGTAGTAGTAGTAGTAGTAGTAGTAGTAGTAGTAGTAGTAGTAGTAGTAGTAGTAGTGGTGGTGGTGGTGGTGGTGGTGGTGGTGGTGGTGGTGGTGGTGGTGGTGGTGGTGGTGGGTAGTAGTAGTAGTAGTAGTAGTAGTAGTAGTAGTAGTAGTAGTATACAAAATGTTTCCTCTGATGCAGTACATATTATTAGCTGCCCATGACATCACTACATTCAACTCTTACTCACCACTAATGCATCACTCACACTCAACACAAATAGAGAGAAAGTAAATAAATAAATAGAAAAATAGAAACAAGACAAAATAATATCCCTTGCACTATTCTATGTAAACATTTTTCTCTTTCTCTAGGGCAAGTTAAGTTAGTTTTTCATCTTCATTCATCTCCTAATCACTTTTCACACCAATGCATTAATTAGCTGCACCTTAGAACCAAATATATAATCGCACCTTACCTAACCTAACCAATCATTAGGTAATCACACCTCAACACAACCATAATGTTACAGCCACTCACTATCTTTCTCTCCACTGCAACACTACCCAATCATAACTTCCTCTCCTATACTCTTCATGGCCTGTCCGTCTGTCTGTCTGTCTTTTTATTTATCTGTCTACTTTATTATCAACGTCTGTTTGTCTAAATGCCCGTGTCTGTCTGTCTGTTTCATCCATGACAGGCCAATGGCACTAAACACAGAGGAAGCACTAATGGGAAATAATACCCTCAACTTTAAAAAAAAGGACAATTTCATCCTCAACACGAAGAAGCTGAACTTGTCTCCACTCTGCATAGAACACAAGGAGTCACCAGGCACACTTCACCAAGCAACACTTGCATCACAAGAGATTCAGAACACAAGTTACCCACAATTCTCTCCTCACAACTGTTAATTTCACCTGGATTGATTATTTATGGTGGAAAGAACTTTGATGACTCACCAAGTGTAATGACACACCAAACAAAACCTTGATAGATGAATTAATTCACTTTTCCTCACTGCCTTGGACCTTGAGATAGGGTGGCATTAAAAGCTTTTCATCATCAACTCCTCTACTCAGACTAGCTGTCTTCAGCCTCTCTCAAACACAGAAAAATACTTCCTCTCACTGTCTTGGGCCATGACAAACCAAAAAAATGAAAGAAAACATACTTGAAAGCCTAAACAACTTCCACTAGAGTCTTTTAACAAGCCACAATGACACTGGACCTTCAAAATGCACAGCAACACACCAACAATTCTTACTGCCTTGGGCCAAACTTCTGAGCACTGAGCAATAAGAGGACAAAATTCAGACCAGTAACCCCAAAATGCGCTGAAAATGAGCTGAGAGGAAAACAAAGACAGCTGAGTGGTGAAGATGAAGAGTGGTGAAAGTTAGTGTCTTTGGCAATGAGTGAAGACAAATGGATGATGATATAAATTGCTACACTATGATGGAGGCTGTAGGAAAGACTGATTGTGTTGAGGGTAAACGAGTCAGCATGTGTTAGGATGTCAGGGATGATGGGTCAGGGTTTAAGGTTTAAGTTCAGGAAAGATATAAGGCCAGGGTGAGGTTAGGGTAAGTGTATTAGGGTGTTAGGGGAGGATGAGGTCAAAACGTATTTGGGAGTGAAGATATGAGGTGAGGTGAGGGTGTATCAGGGTGACAGGGATATGAGGTCAAGGTTAAATTAGGGGGTATTAGGGTGTCAGGAGGGATGGGGATCGTGGTGCAAGGTGTACTGGTGAGAGCTGATTTACGAATGTGTGGTATGTATGGTTTACTACCGTAGAGTCGAGTTTGGAATAGAACATCTCCTTCTCTTCAGTTTCACATACCTCGGTAGGAGCATATACAGCAACAACAGACATGAAGCTTAAACTGTGCTTCAGCCTTAATCGCATTATACGCTCATCAACCGGAGTAACCTCTACAACAGACGGCTGCAGTCTGCTGGAGACGTCTATGGCCACACCCCCTTGACATGGTGACCATTGCTCGTGCCGGACCAGTAGTAAGTAAAACCCTTACTACTGGTCTCGCCACTGCCAGGCCTCCTTGTCTCAGAGAGCCCCACCATATCCACCCTCAGCCTACTGAGCTCATCTGATAAATGAGGCAGTCGGTGATCCTCTGAGAGACTCAGGACATTCCAGGAGCCCACACGCAGAACCCTTCGAAGGTTCACCCCAGGAGCGGTCCAACGTGCAGGCGCCACATCTGCAGCCCCGCCGGCACCCCCAAAATCAGAAGTAGGGCTAGGGGGTCCTCCCGCCCCTCTCAGGACACAGGGCTCCCGCAGGCTTTCCCCTGCATCCGTCATACCGGTAGGCAGGCCCCTCTGGTGCCTTGGCACCCAAGAGGTCTGCACGGTCGGACCCCCAGCATACTTGGATCGGGGCCGTGGCCAGAGGCTCGCCCGCGCCTATAGCCCCCACCCCGACCTCTGCCTCTAATCTTGGTGGCTGTGGGTATTTTTTACGGGGAGGGGTTGCAAGCCCCACCCCAACCAGCTATTGAGCCATGGCCAGGGACACTGGTATCCCTGGCTGCCCAAAAAGGAGGAAGAGAAGGCACAGATGAGGAGAGACAGAGGGGGGAGAGCTATGGGAGGTAGAGGGCACTCACTCCTCACAAAACCTAACCATCCATTAATTTCAGACTACCAATTGATTACTGGGTATTATGCCATGTATTGATAGAGAATAACAACAGTGTTACTTCTAATACCTATACACAACTTCACCTCAGCACTAAACATGCTATGCCACACCACGTACCATCCCTCACCAAAACCCTCCACCGGCCGCCCCACCAGCCGGCCTTCCTCACCTGTGCCCTGCTGTCAGGTATGGTGTGGCGTCCTGCAGGGAGTTTATTGATGCCTAAGGCAGCGGGACAGGTGTGCACAGGCCGCTGGGACAATGCCGCCCTCAAACACCGCAAACCTGGCACACGCTGAAGGTTTACAAGAGAACGCACTGCAGCAGACATGTTCGATGGGGTGTTGTGATGGCCTGCTGCTCTCCATCTCCCTCCTATCTTGCTCTCTGAGTCTTGACATAACATAATTCCTGTAAAAACTCACTCTAATTAGCAATTCTTATCATAAATATTTTTTAGGGTACTTTTTCATCAACTTGAAAAAATGGAATCATAAAATGGTGTTATCAGCATTAATTTCTACCCGCCCCCCCCCTCTCTCTCTCTCTCTCTCTCTCTCTCTCTCTCTCTCTCTCTCTCTCTCTCTCAATATAATTTCCTGTACCTAATGATCTTGTAATAATAAAAACACAACAATGATGATACAGTGGAGAGTTTGACAAAATAAGGAACAAGACCAATGGTAAATATTCATGTTCTCGTAGTCACTGTTATTTTCTGCATTTCTCAGCTGTAAAGCAGCACACCATAATACTTCTCAAACCTGCCAGAATGGAGAAAAGTCACTAAATGCAGGAAAAGGAGAAGGAGGAGGAGGGACAGGACAAAACAAAAAAGAAAATACCGCTCAAATATGGAAGACAAAAAAAGTAGACTCAACTCCACTCAGCTTGGCTGAGTTATGCCATAATTTACATTTATTTAAGCTTTCTATGGCATATTTATCTAGGGAAAATTATTTTTCGGTTATTTGATATTTTGCTATCATGCCTTCTCATATGTCCCAGCGGCGAAGATTGACTTAGGAGGCCCGGCCGGCCGAAGCGGCGAGCAGCACGTGTTCATCAGCCCGTCGCGTCGCTCAGCCAGGATTAAAAGAATACATTCTCTTAATCCTGGCTCAGCCACAGGCGTTCGTGTGCGCGGGTCCTCGTCACGGCGTGGTGTCACGCCGTGGCGGGTATCAGCGTCAGCTTGCCACAGACGCTCGTGTGCGCGGCATTGCTTTTAAACAATGGAAGCCTATGAGAAGCCACATCCCCGCCACACACCAATGCCACGGCGTCGCTTGTGTGCTCCCGGCCTAAGGAGCCTCAGGAAGGCATTTCCAAGAAAAACCAGAGGTATTTTTTAAAACTTTTACACAAGTCTCAAGAAAGCTTTTCATACCTTTCCTGTATGTTAGAACTTTTCATATTAAGTATAACCCTCGCAAATCATTTATAATTATGAATTATTTGCGAGGGTTATATATGGAGTTCAAAATACTCAATATGGAAAGCTGTAACACAGGAAAGGTATGAAAAGCTTTCTTGAGACTTGTGTAAAAGTTTTGCTTATCAATTCTTATTGGCTCCTCTGTATTGGTTCACTTAACTGTTCTTTGAGTGGTGATGTGGTACGCCATTATCACCTCATCCCTAACTCTGGATGAAATCTGAATGTTGTGACGCCGCACCGTCAGTCACGCATGACCACGCATTGCTGGAGCCTGGGCAGCACAGCTCAGGAAGAACTCCGATCATCGCACTTAGATACTAGGTAAGTTACGATGATCTTACAATTTCTGCCCGTACTATATCCCCCTTCTCCCTGTGAGTGACCCTGTGTGACCTTTAGCTTGACCCGAGTTGTGGTTTGTCCATTTCTTGTTTTGTCAATTTTTGTGTGTATACACACACACACACACACACACACAGTAAACGGTATATGCACGTGTGTCTGCAGAATGAATTTCAAGGTAAAGTGGCTTAATGTTCACCTCAGAGTCATAGGATTGTATTTTATCACCAGAGTATAAGACGACCCCTCGATTCAGGAATCTCAGAATTGGCAATAAATATTCCGGTATATACGGTATCTCATTTAAGAGGGCAAGACAAAGGAAGAAAAAAATACAGGTGGCTTAAGAAAAATGGATTAGAAATTAACAATATTTTATTATCACAAACTCTGTACACCGTATAATCTATTTACACTATAAATATTCCTCTCTCTCTGACATACTGTGGATTAGATGATGATCTGTTGGCCTGGAACTTGAATTCATTGTAATATACAGGACCATCCACACACACACACACGCACACACATTTCCTCCTACATACCAATCAAAACATTTTCCATACCTTGTTTTTTTTTCCTATTGTGAGATTGACAAAGTCATAAGTAAGAAATGGGTAAGAGTTTGTAATCTCACATTCCTGTAAATTTGTCTCTTTCTCTTGTATTATTTCAACAGCACATTTCTATCTCCTCATATTCTACACAAGTCTTGCATTCTTCTCAAGTTTTCTGCCACATGTCATCCATTTTCATCACTTTCATCTCTAAATTCTTTATCCTCTAATCTCCTTAACAAGACAACAACAGTTACTGACAGTAAATGTGACCACTTTTTGTTATCCTTCACAGAACATTGAACATTTGATGTGACCACTTTTTGTTATCCTTCACAGAACATTGAACATTTGATTAACAAAATTTCTTACCATTGCTCACAGATTCTAATTTGTGCTGTTTAGTAGATTCTCTTCAATATCACATACTTTTAAGGTGATCAACAGTGATAATATAGTTTGCACTCCACAAAATACTATACAAATTAATCAATGGGAGGAGGAGCTTTATAGTTTCCTGTCACAAATCGCACAGTTTTAGCAGATTAATTTAGCAGTCTATTTTTCTTCCACAAAATCCCTTACTTAATTGATCAATGTGACAGTTATAAAGTTTCTTACTATATATTCCTCACGGTTGATTTTTTTCAGTTGATCAAGAAAGTACATACAATCCCCCACTTGCTTAATCAATAGTGTGATGATTCCCCTTCCAATTCCATATGACACATACTCTCAATTTTTAGCTAATTTACCAAGTGGCAGTCAAATCTTTATGCAAAATCCCACATTTGGTTAATCAATAAGTATGGCTATTTAATTTCTAACTCCATATCACACAAACATTTTTTTTTCATTTTTTGGTAATCATCAGAGAGGCAGTCTAATTTTTCTCTTTAGAAAATCCTGAGACTCAATCAAACACACTCATTCCTCAGTGTAATGCAAGATCAACACAGAACGCTCACCTACACATGAATGGTCCTGAAATGAAAGCAAAAATGAAATGAACAAAACCAGCAGTACTTCCAGATTCACAGTACATACTACAAGTAATTTTGAGACTCACCATCAGAGTTCATACATACAACTGGAGATATGAATGCAAAAAACAAAAACAAAAACAAAAACAAAAAAAAATCATAAGAAAGTTCCTTTGAGATCCAGTTAGTTATTGATAGAGTGAGCACCAGGTTCGAAGCGCAAGACACACAGACGTACATACATACATAGATACATACGCACGAGAACAGAACCAAGTTGCAGAGTAGACATACAAAACAACCAAGCTTCACCGCCCTAACACAGCCTTTGCCATGGTTAGAAAAACATATGTAATAGTAAACTTAAGCTACATATTTGGTTAAGAAAGTATGTAGTAGTAGTAGTAGTAATAGTAGTAGTCCCTCAGGTGACTCTTGGAATGAGAAAATTCAGTGCTTCAAGATTAAGAACTGTAGTTTAAATCAAAGTTTTCACTCAATTAAACTGGACGATTGTTGGGGGAAAAATAAAAAGTTGGATGGAATTCCCCTATACCTGTTGCTCTTGATGGCTTACATAAATAAATATAACATCTCTATCTCTCCCTTTGATTCAAGAGAGTACATTTAGCATAGTAAGACAAAAGGCAAACACAGAATGAGAAACTGTACAGAATTTCTGAGTCAGTCTTACTAAGGACCAGTACCTCATCAGTTTGTCTCTCCATCATTGAAAACTTTGGCCTATTAATCCTTCAATGCCTTACCTACACTTCCCACTCCATGCATTGTCAATTGTTATCCAGATAACAGGGACGAGAATATAAGAGGGAGTCATTCATACACCGCACTGCCTCACACACTTGACCTCTCCTCTTTTCCAAAACACTAATATTCTATCTCATTTCATACCCTCACTCTGACTACTGCTATGCTTCTTCCACATGTTGAAACATTTTGACGTGAATTTAAAGCTTTAAACACACCAGAAGTGATGCAATGGTTCAAATCCTTCACTGCCTGTTATTTTTCTGTCCCACAGTCATGTAGGATTGCTCGAGTACGATTAACAGATGTTGTCACTGCCAATCCATGTTTTTTACCTGTACTCTCATTGACAATCAAACACCTGTACTTCTCACTTTCTTATGAGCTAATAATATTGCTTTACACCTGTACTGTACATTTCCCACATACAAATAACCTACCCTCCCCAAGTACTTACACTTCTAAATTACTTGCAAAACATTTACATACTTCATCTCTGCTGTACTTAAAAAAACCCATTGATAAACAAGTTTGCTCAACTATTTCTGAACAGTCTACCTTTCCTGAAAAGCATTAACACACAACTTCACTATCAATATCAAGATCACGTCATGAATTTCAAAACTCTAACGTAGTAGTTCCATATTGTACAATTTAAACAAACCATTCATCTTCAGTACCTCTCATAATCATAGCACACCTCCACTTCATTAACAAAGAACAGACTAATTTCCATACTGCTCAAAAACTAAATACACTTGCACATTATACACACACACATAAACCATTGAAGACATCAGAACATTTGGAAAAATTTCTGCCAATTCCTTGAGACCATTCCTGTCTTGGCATGTGAGAATCAAAACCTGGGGCCACCAAAGCCATTTCTCGAGCCAGTCTAAGCCATCTGAACCCATCCTGAGCCACCAAAGCCTCATTTTGCCTGCTGCTTCTTGTTCTGGACTTATGAAATGAATCAAAAAGAACATAAACAGCTGCATGAATGATTGGCATAGTATAACCGAAGCACAATGTTTATGTATAAATTCACAGAAAGGATATAATCTGTAACACAGACCTGCTACCATAAACCCTCCAAGGCACAAAACTGCTGACTGACTGCTTTAAGTGGCTAAAAGAAAGCACTGTCTGTACATTAAGGTTACATAAGAGGCCAAACACACTTAGCATTATTGGCTGGATACTACAGTGAGTCCAAGATGGCTCTCTCCAGTTCACCTGCTGCTAAAAATTATAACTGGAGGTTCGTAACTCTTACTTCAGTGGGGTGGAACAGAAAGAAAGGGTGAGAAACAATACTGCAATATAATAATGAATGTTTAGACCAATTGTGTACATTGTGTGGTATGGGAAGGGTGTAATGACAGATGCTGAGAGTGGAATAATTGGTTGAGGTGTCTCGATAGAAACGAAGGAGGAAGAAGAGGGAGGTAGAAGGATGATAATAAGGAATGAAAGGATAAAGTGAAATGAATGAAATAAAAGGCAAGAAACATGGATACAACAACAAGAGTATCAAAGTAACAAAAAGGCAACTTGTCAAAATAGCAGAACTTTAGAATAGAAAACTCCTGAGTCACAAATACATCATAATCTTATTCATTTCAAGAAATATAAGTAAGTAAAAAAGAAGAAACAAATAGACATACTGTAGTGTCTCCAATATCTGGAGAAGGAAATTTCCACAGCAATGTGCTGCAACACAAGTGTCAGTATTTGGCACTGCCCCGCTCAGGCCAGAGTGCTCAACACCTCCAATATCTTTGTGAAAAAAGGTAGTGTGGAGTTTCCTATCACCAGCGAGGAGCATTAAGACATGAAGACATCTTAGATATTAAATCAGCCAAGATTTTTTCATTCTTCTGTAATTATCTTTTTGAGAGTTGTATGAGTTCAAGAAGGCAAAATTAAAGAAGGTTATTTTCTATCTCAGATGACCTTATTTCATGATAGCATTTTGTTCAGTTCATAATCTTGGTATTTATAACAACTGAAAGACAAGGAAATCCAGTTTTCAGTTCCAGACTCACCCATCACTGGTTGTAAGAAACTACACACTCACCAAAAATGATAAATAGATATGAAACAAAATACATTTCTTTCCTTGCTGGCAGGAGTGGGAGTGTGGAGTCCTGCATACACTGCAGGACATAACTCAAACACACACATGCACACATACATGTACACATATACACACACACACACACTTCCTGTTGTATTTTCCCTCAAACTTTACTTTTCAGTCAGTGAACAATAAGGGGGAATTTCTATACCACCCTTCTTTTCAAGCTTCTACTGGAGTGTTCGGAGATTGACGCTAAACTAAAAAGGTATTTGATTACGTACGGCAAGAGTAAAGTTTAGGGAAAATGTTCTCTTCAAATTGGGTGTGTATGAGGACCTTGAGGGAAATGTGGGGGTCTGAGCCAAGCCAAGACCTTGCATGGCTGGTGGGAATGTGAGGTGAAAAAATAAAATATAAAAAATAAATATGAAAAAATGAAAAAATGCTGCTGCTTTTGCTCCCTGCGACAAAAACAAAGATGCGCTACTCAGCTCCGAAAAGAATCAAAGTACATATCTGGCAACGTAAAGAGTTCCTTCAAATCACAACAATGGGAATGATAATGTACCATCCCACTGGTAAAGCTGAGGCAGCCACCCAGCGCCTGGTAGCCACCACAGCACATGACACTTGCTGCTGCTGTTTCTGAGCTCAGCGCCACACCAAAACCAGACGCTGAGTAAAAAATGAGAAGGCACGAATTTTATGTATAATGAGTTGCAAAATCACCTCACTGAACATGCACCAGTTCACCAGTACACCAGTTAACCAGTTGATTAGTTGACTAGTACACCAGTTCACCAGTAACCAGCCAAGACCATGGTAAGTCTGGCAAAGTGAGGGACACACACTGCAGTGCTCGGCTCACCAGTCTGTCTCCACTCAGCTGGTTCACTCTAGAGGATTATCTGTAATGTTATAAGCACCTATCCCATAACTCCATAAAGATATATACAGACACAGTGCAGTGGTAATAGCAGAGGTTAACGCACTTTGTCGTAATATACACCTGCATACTGCATGTAGTGGTATTAATATTTGGTGAAATTGATATTAATATTTTTCTACATTGTTTTCAAAGCGTTCATCTGACTTAAATACTATGAAGTTCAAAAGGGGAAGCAACAATGGCTTCTATCACAACGAGCGCATTTCAAAATATTGCTCGCATGCCACAAAAAGTTTCTTGCTGGGTTACCCAGCACCTTGTCCACTAATCTTTCACTCCATCCACAAGCTGACCACTTCACTGCTGACCCAAGCCACCTCAGCATCTCAGCACAAGGTCAGGTCAGCATTGCCAAGGGAACCACTCAGGACAGGAGCTACTCAAATGCCTGCATCAAGATGACCAGCTCCCTGTACACTGTGCCCATCTTGCCCTGCACCGTCTGTCGCTTTAGGAGGAATGCTCGGATCGACATCATGTGATTGTAGCATTCCACACACTTGTTGTACCTGCAGAGACACACAGTGGAATGGTTAGCAGTGTGGGGCATGGCAATAGTGGAAGTGTTGATGGTATCACACTAACATCTAAATATTTCTTCCTGTAAGTACTGATGCCACCCCAACATTAATTTTTTGCTGCTTTTCTGTGGTGGGACATGAAAAAAGAATGTTCATTTTCAAAGCAACATCTGTAACTTTTCATTGAGAGAGAGAGAGAGAGAGAGAGAGAGAGAGAGAGAGAGACAAAGAGAGAGAGAGACCCACCTTTCTTCTCTGGAGATGTCCACCCCAACAGAATGGATGGGGCCAGTCATGTTGGATTTGATCATTACTGCAAAGTTCTTGATCATGAGCTTGAGAGCGTTGCTGCCAACTGACACGTGGCTAAGGAGGAACAGTACATTCTATTAACACTTTGAAAGGCTAAAGCAAACAAACCAAGACACACATAGTGGAAACAGTCCATCCTGTTAACCTCTTCCAAGACTAGAAATTGTTATTACTATTATTACTATAATTATTATCATCATCATCCTTATAAAATTTGAGGCAGTTTCATTTTATTGTTGTATTTTTCATGGATGCCAAAACATACAATATGAAACAAATTCTGTTGGGAGGAGTGAGGGGCCAAGAAAGACAGTGACTTCCATTTTATACTTCCAAACAAATGAGACAACTTGTATAGAGAAAGAACAAGAGAAGCGGTGACTTACGTTTCATATTTACTCTGCAGCATCAGACTGACAGGTGGCAGGAGAGCTGTCAGAAGATCCAGGTTCCAACTTGACCTGCCACGCCAATAAGAACAGTGCATCATTATATTGCAACACATTCACTTTGCTGTTTTGTATCATTACCCTTTACCAATAAATAGTGAGCATGTCTATAGGAAGAGAACAACTATTACCTAAGTCCTTTCAATCTGGAAAATATATACACAGATATTCTATAATATTCACCAACCAAGCCAGCATACACACTAGATAGCTCAGTGTTGCTCTTACTAAAAATAAGGGTATGGAAGGCTGCTTCAGGTATCAGGTATGGAGCTGACTGTACATATTCCCATTCATGTCCAACCAAGCTAGAAAAAACACTTGACCCTTCATGTACAGATTTCTATTCATGTCCAGCAAAGTCAGGCCATTCGGCAACACTCACGGGCGCAGGTTGATGATGGTAAGCAGGTCTGCCAGCAGCGCCTGGTCTCCGGTGTTAAGGGCGTGCTCCACCGCTGTCTTTAGGTCCTTGGTTTGCCATAGTTTGTGCACGATTTGGAGTCCCCTTGCCCGAGCAGAGATGACAGACATCATGGAAGAGTGGCCTCCCATGATGCTGTTGATCACCTCCTGCTCTGACATCTCGGTGCCGGCAATCCCTGTTAGGTTGGTGGTGTCCGTGCTGCCGCCACCCAGACTCAGTTTGTTCTGTGGGGAGAGGAGGTATGGTTGGTGTTAAAGAGGCTTAATGTGGTATTCATTGGTGTGAGACTTCCATTTTACATTGCTACTGTCAGCCAAAAAAAGGTGCATGCACTCTCACAAGATGAAAGTGATGCTCTGTCTCAGAACATTATAAAAACATATGAGAAATACAAACTTATCTGGAGTCTCATCACTTTTGATTAATACTTTCTTTTTAATATAAGAGGGGCACTGACTGAGGCTTAAAATATAAAGAAGGGGAAAAAAAGATCAGATAACCACTGACACAACAACAACAAAACAAAACTCACTCGCATAAAATCATCAAAATTAAAGATGCCTTTATCTGAGTGACTGGAGAAGGCTGAGGAGTAGTCAACCTCCTTCATGTTCTCCTTCTGGTAGCTATAATCTGGCGGCTCCTTTGGCGTCCCCATGTAGGAGATCTCAGGACTCGTGGTCTTGGAGGAGCCTAAGTAGCCCACATCAGGGCTCTGTGGCAAGTGTGGCCTTGGTCCGGGCCTTACCAGGGCTGGTCGGTCCATGGGCTTACTGTGGGAAGTTAGGTCAGGTTTGGAGGAAGCTTCCGTTCGACTCAGATTGGTGATGTCGGGTCGTGCCAGCTGTGGCAGACTCGGGGCTGAGTCGTGGTAGACATGGGAGGACACAGGAGGAACTGGCGAGGAGGACTGACGCACCAGGTAAGGCTCAGATGGACTGTGCCGTATGTGGTACCTGAGAAAGAAAATGTCACTGCTACTGTTACCATTATTTTGACATCATATTATGTTCATTTCCTGTTCCTGACTTGTAAGGGAAGACTTTTGCATTTTGATGGTCATGATTTTTTAAGAATGTCATTCTATTTGTTGTCTATATTCTTTATCTTTGAGGGAAAAATTAAGAGAAGACACTATTATTAAACTTCTTGATACATCACAATGAGTCAATAACAATCTCTCCTATGCTAATTTATCAACGCTTTTTTAATCCTATCAATAGTAAAACTTCCCTTATGTTAAGTTGAGCTTCTGTTACTGTCAATGTAAAAATACCCCAATCCTAATTTACCAGATCTATTCTTGATAGTATTAACACATCCTGTAAACTAACTTATCCCTTTATTCCAGTTAGTACCAATACAATCTCTATCCATCAATCCCACATTACCAAGGTGACACGGGATATTACCTGTTGCCCTCGGATTCACATGGTGCCCCTGACATGTCCCGCGTCTCCCTGCGACTCTCTGACACGGCTCTCGCTCTGTATGGCTGATTGCTGAGGTTTGGACTTCCGCTGCCACTGAGTGAGTGATCCCTGTTGGTAGAGATGCATTACCAAGGCTGCTGGTACACCTCTTGCATTCATTACCTCATTGGCTCGTGTCCTAAATACACTCTCTTGTTAATTCGTGCCCTAAACACATTACCTTGTTAAACTGGTACTTTCAGTGGGACTTTTAATGTTTTTTTGTAGTCCTACACTAATAACACTCTAATACACTGTACCTGACTGACTGATTACACTGAGGCACATACAACTGGTTTATTGTACACACATGGACAGTACAATACAAACTTGACTCAGGAATTGCTACACTAAGGGGACTACTTAGCTAAGGTCCCACACTAGGTCAGGTCACATTAGGTTATGACAACACTGAGGGAGATGATTGGTTAGGTGAGGGTGTGTCATTAAAGTGAGACATGGCTTAGATATTGGAGTTGTTATTCGTGAGGGATTGTCAGCTCAAGTTTAGGCTCATTACTTAAGCTTGGGAGGTATATCATCTCTCAATTAAGCTTAGGAGGAAATCTGGCTGTCACTTCAGCTTAGGAGAGGGTCTATTGGGTCTCACTCAAGCTTGAAAGGTCACCATTCTCACTCAAGCTTGAAAAATGATGTTAGTTTTTCATTCAAGCTTGGGAGGAGGACAGCATTCTCCAATTAGATCTAGAAGGTCAATTAGTTTCTAGGAGGATTTCTGTAAAGTAATTCTCACTCAATTTTAGGTTTATTAGTTCATTCTCAAGAAGTTAGCGTTCTCATTAAAGTTTAGGAGAATGTCAGTTAGTTCTCATTCAATTCACGCAGAGCCACGATGCCGTAACTGTATGCGTACAGGGAGGCTGAAAGGGGGATGTTAGATTTCCATGTGAGGAAAGGTGAGAAGGGGACCATTCCAGCAAGGGCAACAGGAAGGATTGTTAGTTAAGATAGGATATTGTGGCAGTTAATTGGGACAAGAGACAATAAAATTCTGCAATACAAAAGAAGAGGGAATGTCTAGCCTAGATGAGGGAAAACAACATTCAAGGATGAGAAAGGGAGCATTCTAGGGCATAAAACAAAGGGTATTTATTAGTTTCAATACAAAGGGGTAGCATTCTGAGACATAAAAGGAAGTATAGGCATGGTCAGGGTTTGGAGAGCAGGCACCAATGACCATAAGCTAAGGGCAGTTTACCTATGGGGGGAGTTGTAGAGCGATGGGTCCTGAGTGGAGCTGCGTCTTTCGAACAGACTCGGAAAACTGGTAGGGTTTGAGGGAGGCGTCTGTGGCTGGTTGCCGTTATCATATCTAGAGGGACATGGAAGAGTGCCAGTGTGTGTGGGAAGGTGTAAAAGAATGTGTGTATGTGTGTGTCAATGTGGTAGTGAGTGTAGGTTAGCCAAGAGAAGAGTGTGAGTGCAAGTGTGTGTATATGTGTGGAGTGTGGCAATATGAAGGTAGAGATGTAGCAGAGAAGCATTCTAAGGGAAATGAGAAAAAGGACGAAGAGGAAGAGAAGGAGAAGAAAGAAGAGTGATCTTAAAGGAAGGCAGGAGGCCAAATGAAGTACATAAAGAATGAAGGGACATTCTTAAAGTAATAGGCAAACCAGTGTGTGTGTGTGTGTGTGTGTGTGTGTGTGTGTGTGTGTGTACAGCTGCAGAGGAGAACAAGAGGCAACTCCGGAAGCCCCAGGAATTAGAAGTTATAAAAAGAAGCCACTATTTGGACTCTGACTACTGGCTGTAAAGAATTAGTCCAAAGCAACTTGAATCACCCTCACATGATGAATTAGGTGCATTTTGAGGATGAGATGTTTGAAGAGTAATTAGGATAAAAAATAGGAAACTAGCAATGTAAAAAACTATCCCAGTTAGCATTGTGACTAACTGAAACTGTGAAGCATATGAGGAAATCACAGAATATGGAAGTACAGTGCATTAAGACTGTTGATAAAGATTATATACTTGTAAAAAGAATATCACTACTGAGATGTTAAAGGAAGTAAGTTGTAGACTATGGTAAACTTGGTAAGGGATGAAATTTCAGAACTCCACACAGATATGCAGGTGAGTATTGGTTTGTGAATGAATTATACTCTAAAAACTGTCTATGGAAAATAAATGATTCAGAAATGAATATTAATTCATTTTACAATATACTTTATGAGTGATTTAAGGGAATTTCAATATAAAAATGAGAACAAATCATATACCATAAATAAGAACAAAACAATATTTCTATCAAGTGCACATTTTCCAGATAAAACTTTCAACGCTTTTACTTATAATTATGAATTATACAATGACAAACCTAGAAACATTCCTACTTCAGAAATAAACACATTAACAAACCTCAACTCACCCACAGTAAACAAGCGCTTCAATAAACAATTAAAAAAGAAAACCTTGGGGATAAAAAACAAAAAAGAAAACCACACATCCTGCCCATCTCACTAACCTTGGAGTGGCATTTTCTCTTGGGGTGGTGATGGGGCGGGGCAGGTGAGACACGCCATGGGAGCCTCGTCTGGTGGTGTCTGGGGTGGTGGGGCGGGCAGAGGAGGCTGGCACTGGTCTCACTGGCTCAGGTCTGATCACGTCTGGCCCTGACATGACTTGTGGCACCATTGGGTCTGTGGTGAGTTGGCACAATAAGTAATTGTCAGGGTGTTAGTGTGTGGTTAAGGTAAAGTGTGTGCATGTGTGACTGGCACTGTGGTTCATATCTATTCTGTGTTCTTAAATGCTTTAGTGTTTCACCTAGACTAAACAATTCTGAACAGGCTGTACTGGATGTTGCAGAAATTTTCATTCATCTAAATGTGTCAGTGATAAGTGCTGATAAAGATTGTATACAGTTTGCAAAAGGCTAGGTAATTTTTTGTATTTGTCAATCTTTACTGCCTTATATTGACTACTTTCAACAGGCTGTAGTAGACATTATAGACATTTACAGTTCTGACCACATTTACAACAGGCAGTACTAGAAACTGTCAGAGTCCTAAAGAGCATTTTCATGCTTCTGACCATAGCTTATACAAGGACTTTTAAGGGTTACATACCAACAAAGAGGAGGATAAACACCAGCAAAATCTGCTTAAGAATTTCAGTGGTCTATAAAAACAGTCCCAGTGAGAGACTAAAGCATTTAAGAACATGAGCTGAGGAAGCAAAGAAGCAACACACTCTATCTCCTAGTGCAGCTGTGCAAAGGTGCCTCTTGTCTGAAAGCTGTGCAGTGAAATGTGATAGTGAGTCTCTGAATATTCAATGAAACGGATACATTATGAAGTGAGTCATGAATCTGTACTAAAAGGCAATGGTTTCTCTTTTGCATTAGAGAAAGATATGAATTTGTGCTAATATTAATGATATACTTTTCTATCTAAGAGAATTGTCAGATACATTATGAAGAGTCATGAATTTGTTCCAATATTAATGATACTTCTTCCATCAGATAATGAATAGCTTGATACATTAAGGGCTGGGTAATGATTTTATACTAATAACTAAAGTAATTATTGTCAGTCCATTAATATCTACTGTTTTTTCATTTTTATTTATTTTTGGTTAGGTAGATAATTTTGCCATTCCTTCATTGCAATGACCTGAGGAAACCAAAACAAATCAAGTTACAGCATGTTACTAAGAAAACCAGGAAGTATAAAACCCAAATTTCCCCTCTCTGTTACCGAACACAAATACATAAAACACCCATGAATGCAAATATATTACCCAGATGACTTCAATTGGTTGCCAAGATCAATATTTGGTGTTTTAGGGATGCAAGTTTTGATCTCATTATAATACGTGGACAAGCCTTACCACCTCACACAGTTGCCAAGAAGACAGTAGACATTTCTGAAGATATTACAACTGTTAACTAAAAAAATGCTTGCAAATATCTCAATAACATGAATGGAAACGTTTCTGAAATTGAAATAGCTTAAAGTATCTGAATAACATAAAATTAAATCTTGAAATGACTGAAAAATACCTCAGTTAAAGGAATAGGAACAAGTCTAAAATTTGAAAATAGAGAAAATATCTAAACATAATAGAAAGGAACACATGTGAACCATAATCAAGCCTGAACACATTTCAGTACCAACAAAAACATCTATAAAACCCAAAATGCTTAAAAAAACATGAAAGAAACACTTATAAAACTTTACAAACCCTTAACACATCTTGACAACAAAGAAAAACACCCATAAGAATACAAAGGAAAAAATAAAATAGTCTCTTGCATGCATCTTAAACTCACTCACTTGTCTCAACAAAACTCAACTCAAATCCTTTATAGACAAACCACCAGAGCCTCAAATAATCTCAAGGCTTGGCAGAGATCAGGGCAGCCAGTCTGAAGCCCAAACATGACCCGAGACGTGACTCCATACCAATTTGAATCTGGCATACTTGGAGAGTCGAGCTTACTGGTAAAGACTGGCAAGAGGTGGGGAGTGTGCGTGAGATACCAATACCTACCATTGTTATTGTTTATGGTTGGTTTGGGCTCTGGCAGGGGTGGAGTTCTCTGTACTGTAACAAAAGCACAACAAATACAACAGTTATGGTCAATACGGTGAATGGTAGAAGCCGTTAATCAAGTTTTTTAATCAACAACATAAAAAAAAGGAATTAGAGGTTGATACGAAAGCTGGAAAAAAAATCAGGCTACCTACATTTCTTTTCTCTTGTTATGAGTCCTGCTGGTGCATGTGGCAGATGGATGAGAAGCTTAAGTGTGAGGAACTGGTGAGGTTAGGTTAAGGGTGATGGTAGTAGTGGTGGTGGTGGTGGTGGTAGAAGACTAACTATAAAAGCCTGTGGGAATTCCAGGGTTGTGAGATCTATTGAATATTAACCCTTTGAATGTGATGACAATCTTATACTCTTATTTATTGCTTTTCCAAATAAGACACTGGTAAAAAAAGATCAATAAATAATACCCAATAAATTGCCAATTCAAACTGAGACATTATTTTATTAAGTTTAAAAAATGTCTTACAAACTTAATTGTGTTGTGTCTCATAATAGTCACACTCTAGAAATATCAAGTTTTGTACAATTTTTAGTTAGAATGGAATAATTTAATATATTTGAGAAGCCGTCCAAAATTCAGAGGCATTTTCAGCCCAAATTCTAAGATGATTTCAAGTTGGAATGGACTGATTTGTTTCAAGATGCCACCAGGATTCAAGGGATCAATACATGCTCAGATCTTCTCTTCTCTACCATGCGTCACTTACTAGATGCTGCTGCAGCTGTGTCATCACTAAAAACAGACAGAAAAATGGGACAAACAGCAACACTAAGGAAACGGAAGGAAAAGCTACTGAAAGCATCAAAGCAGACCTCGAAAAACAAGAAAGCCAGTGTTTAAAAAAAAAGACAAAAAATGAGGTAGTGGGGGATTTCATTCAAATAAAAAAAATAAAATGTTACAGTAATAGAAAATAAAGAAAAATGACAAAGAAAATTAAATTAAACTTCCAAAAATATGAACTTTCTTGTATCAATATTTAGGTAACAAACAGATAAGATCAACAAAAGATTCTCCATATAGAAAAAAACACATACAGTGAAAGTATGTAAAAAACATGCCCATTGAAAAGAAAAAAACCCACTCATGACATGATAAACTGTGACAAAGAACCACTGACCAGGAAAACACATATTTCTCTTTACTTGCACTGAAATCCCCCTTACCCTCTGACCCTCCCAGACTCCCAAGCCAAGCCAGGCCAGCAAAGACTCACGTTCACGGCGCGTTCTGAAGATAACATTGTAGTCATTGAGGTTGGTGATCTCTGGTGGTGGGTCCTCTTCCTGTGGCTCCTCTCCTCCTGTGTCTGATGCCTCCTCCACCTTCATTGACTCCACACTGTTGGTGAGTCAGGAAGAGATGAGTGAGTGGAGGTTAATAGTGTGTATGTGAAATGGGAAGGAGGGAAGAGGAGAGAGAGAGAGATAGAGAGAATTAATGAACATGGAACAAACTAACCAATGTATGGATATATGACTATTAAAAAAATAAAGACAAATAAATAAAGAAATATGAAAAAAAGCGAGAAAAGCGGAGAGAGAGAAAACTTACGTAGCTTTTCCAGAGTTCTTATCTTTGCTGAAGCTCTTGCGAATGGCGGCACCATAGCGGAAGGTGGAGGGCACATCCTGCTGGGGACCACCGAAGGGCTGTACCCGCTTCAGGTCCACCACGTACAGTGACACATGCACCCCATGGAAGCCGGCACCAATCTGAGGGAACGGGAAGAAGGAAATAGAAGAAATACGAAGAAGTAGGAACGAACTGGTTTTCAAATAGGGTCGTTGATGAGTGGAACGGACTCAGTGATCATACTGTTAGAGCCGAGACAATGGGGAGTTTTAGAAGACTTGACGAGTTTATATAGATGAGGATGATATGCAGAATAAGGGAGGGGTGCTGACACAGGGACAGCCACAAATAGGTCTAATGGCCTCTTGCAGCTTCCCTCATTTTCTTATGTTCTTATGAAGTGATGAGGGGAGTGTGACACATTAGTAAGGGTTATGGGTGGTAAGGAGACATGATATGAGTGGTACTGGTAAAGGTGTCTGTAATAAAGTTTCCCTCTTCTACTGGCACATTTCCATTAGGAGATTTCTGAAGGTGAGTTTTCAAGGGAGACTTTTGCAAATAATTAAAGTCTATAGGGTGGTGCACAAGTAAAGCAAGGGAGTTTCTAGAAAAATGAGTTCCAGGATTAACCCAAACACTGTCTTCCATACTCACTGTATTTCTATCATTCAATTGGTTTCACCTCTTGCACTCATACACTTAATACCTTCATCATGCAATCACTTCTGACACTATTCCAGTCAACATGAGAAATATCTTGACTCCTTGTCCTAAACCTTTTCTTTATGTTCTCTTTCACAATTCATATCTTCACCATCCAATCTCCTTTCCTGATATTTTGCTTCCTAAAGGCAAACTACAGATGTACAATGTTAGAGTAAATTTTTTTTTTACAAGCAATTATCCTGTTCTGTAACTGTATGCTATAATGAAGTGTCTCAAATATCCAAATTAAATAGAGACATTTCCTTGACTCACCAGTTGGTTTTGGGCAATGGCAATGTCCTGTATCTTGCCCCAGCCCATGGCCACTGTGTCAAAGGTGCGCGCCGGCTCCCACCCATACACCTTGAGCACGTCAGGAGAACCAGCATACACGCAGTCCCCATCAGGATGGAAGGCTATGGTTCTGTGGAGTGATGGAGATGTGAGGGAGTGTGACTGACAATTTGAGGGAGTGATATAATGATGTAGCTTTTCTTTCCCTGTATGATTAGTGGTTCAGTAGCGATGGATTGTTATGTAAGTGTAATGTTATTAATAATGGTGTCCTACAAAGGTGAGAAAGAGAAAATTGAAGATAAAAATAATAATAAATATATAGGTAAGTAAACCATTCATATGAAGAGAATTATTGTTATAATGTTTTACAAGAAATAACAACAATAATCATGGAACTTTTGCTCAACAGGCATTTGCTACATTATATGCTTCCAAACAGGTAACATTTTGCTGCATCATTAGTAACACACACACACACACACACACACACACACACACACACACACCTGATGGGGCCAGTGTCGGCATCTGTGGCAGACACAAGTGAGAATTTTTCCAAGTCCCAGAAGTTGACGGTTCTGTCATGTGAGGCGGAGGCAAGGAGGAACTCATGTGGGTGGAACTCCACATCGCTGACTGGCCCCGTGTGCTGTGCAAATTCTGTCATCATCTTGCCCGCCCGGAGATCCCACAGCTGCGAGGTGGTGAATGAGGTATTTTATCATAGACGACGGAGAAACATAAACTTAAAAAACAAAAAATTGGGCAAAAATGAAAAAAAATCATGCAGGAGCCATGGAAGCAGTCAGAGGAGCAGGTCTTGGTGTTAGTGTGTGGTGGTGCTTTTGTTTCCTTGTCTAGTTTTGCTGATGGTCCTTTTTCTTGTACACTACAGACCTTGTGCTAGTCATGTCCTTTAGTATTTGACTGCTAGTTGGTGTTCCGTTCCTTAATCATTCACTCAGACATCTTTACTTGTTCTTCAACCACCTCCAATCTTTCAACAGAGTAAAAATTGCAGTACCTTTCTTGTACATCTGTATACTAAAGATTTTGTGTATTATTTCTAGTACTGGGAATTGTTTTTTGTCAGTGATGCTGTTAATACTGTCATAAGAATTCTTTATACATCCAGGCATGTTAACTCTTATCCACTATACTCACCCAGACAAATCCCTTCAAATTCTTACATCAGATAAAAATTCCTCACCAGTACACAGCAATCCTTCTTATACTGGACTAAAAATCCTTCCTTTACCTAAACACACTAATTCTACACTCGCCTAAACTGCATCCTGTTCAATTTTCCACATCTGTAGAATCTTTTACAAATGCTAAAGTAATCAATACCATTCATTTTAGACTGCCACAACACAACAGAGGAGACTGGCTCACCTTAACATTGCAGTCTTCACCAGCTGACGCAATCCACTGTCCATCTGGTGAGAACTTAAGGCTGTTGACGGTGAGGTTGTGGCCCTTGTAAGTGAAGATGCACCCCTTACGCCGAATGTCCCACAACTGAGGACAGAGAGGGGCAGGAATAAGGACACTGAAGGAAAGGAGTGATAAAAAAAAGGTAAGGTTAGGGCAAAGTTAAGTTAGGTCAGACATGGCTCACTTAGGACAGCCTCACTTTAAAGCTGATTTCAAGGGAGGTTAGCTAAGTTAGGTTAGGTTACACTATTACCTTAATGTTGGTATCGAGGGAGCCGGTGCCAATGAAGTCACCGTATGGATGGAAGTCGATGCAGCGGATGTTTGCCTTGTGGCCGGTGAGGGTACGCACAATCTTGGTGGCCTCCAGGTCCCAGATCTTGAGGGCACCGCTGAGGGAGCCGGCACACACCAGCTCCTCTGACCCTCCAAAGCGCACACATTCTACTGGGGTGGTGTGGCCTGACAAGCTCTGCAGGAGGAAGAGAGAGAACACTGAGGCTATTGGAAAAAAACAGTATAAGGTGTTTTTTTTTATCTAAGATGGGAAAGCTGACCAAGAGCAAAAAATACAAAAGCAGTGAAAGTAAAAAGCCCACCAATTTGCCAGTCCCCTTAAAGTTCAATAAAGTTAAACTAAAGACAGGGACAGATGTATATGGCCTGGCAAGCTCTGAAGGAAAGAAAATAAGAGAACATTGAGGTTACAGGAAAAGAATGCTCAATATTAAAAAGGAAGTTATGCCCCAGAATATCAAAGAAGGAAGGAAAGGAAGATTAGAAGTCTCGAAGGTTATTTTATGGTTTGGCAAGACCTATATGGAAAGAAAGGTGCATTGAGTTGATGGAATAGAGCACTGAGGGTATTGCAAGGTATCAAAGATGAAAATTTATAACCTGACAAGCTCAACAGGGAAGGCAAAGGAGCATTGCGAGTATATACAAGATAAAAGCATTATGAATATAAAAAGAATAAGATATTTATAGTCTGATGAGTTATATAGGGAGGGAAAAAGAACATAGAGTCAAGGAAAGTGGGAAGAAAAGTTGTTAAAAGTCTGACAGCCACATGGAAGTATAAAGTAAGTAATGAGTATCAAGGAATAAATAAATAAAATAATAAATAAAAAAATAGAATCTCTTTAGACCAAAATACCAAATAAATGAGATACAATTTTTATCATCAGAAAAAAAAACTCCTAAAATTAGAAACAGGATCTATTAGGGGTATTTAAAAAGAGTTTAGGACTAAATAGAGCAATTCTGGATTCCTTATAGAGAGTTAAGGAGTGCAGTGTTGCCACCACCACTTCCTCCCCTTCCCCTCTATGTAGGTGTTGCCAAATCAGGTACACAGCTCTTCAATTATACCTTTTACACCTGACTATATTTATCACTGACTTTATTATTATTACTTTTATTTTTATCTTTTTTTATATTATTCCACTTAACTTCCAAGGTCACTCATGTGCTCTCTCTCTCTCTCTCTCTCTCTCTCTCTCTCTCTCTCTCTCTCTCTCTCTCTCTCGTCTCTCTCTCTCTCTCTCTCTCTCTCTCTCTCTCTCTCTCTCTCTCTCTCTCTCTCTCTCTCTCTCTCTCTCTCTCTCGCTCTCTCTCGCTCTCGCCCTCGCTCTCGCTCTCTCTCTCCGCTGGGATGTTGCACCTCTTGCCATCTTCTATCGCTATTTTCATACTAATTGCTCTATTGATCTTGTTAACTGCATGCCTCCCCTCCTGCTGTGGCCTCGGTGCACAAGACTTTCTTCTCCCCCTCACCCCTATTCTGTCCAGCTCTCTAATGCTGAGGTAACTCCCAATAATCCATTTCTTTCGTAAACACTAGAGCTCCCTAACTGCTTCTGTATTTCCAACTTCCTATGACTTAACTTCATTTAAGAGTAAGGTTCTGGCCAACTCTTTTGACTTTTAAGGGAATTGGTAAATTGGTAGTCTTTTTCCTTCATATTTTGTAGCTCTGGAGCAGCTTCTTTCTCTCTCTTACATAAAGGATACCCACTGTAATCTTATATCTTTCCTTGTTCTACCACGACCACCACAAACTCACTCCATTCCTGAAATTTATGGCTTTTATGGAACGCTCGAAAATAACTCAGATTCTTCGAGTATC
>CM035195.1:3052458-3068458 GCA_020233015.1 Callinectes sapidus | reverse complement strand
AGAGGGAGAGAGAGAGAGAGAGAGAGAGAGAGAGAGAGAGAGAGAGAGAGAGAGAGAGAGAGAGAGAGCATCTAATTATTCCTATACATCTCTTCTGCTACCACACACACACACACACACACACATTATGTCATCATCACTGATCATATTACCATTTAATATTCACCACACACACACACACACACACACACACACACACACAAACAAACACCTCCCTCTTTAATCATTAACTCTGACCTAAAATGCATAACAAATTTAAACTTGCTCATATGGAAGCACAACAATCAACACCACCACCACCACCACCACCACCATAAGTTATACATAGGTTCTGCCAAATGTGTAAGGTTCCATTTTACTATTGTCATTCTATCCCAATAACAAATGAACACAATAATCTGCAATAATCTAATGGGATCTTTTAATAGTATCTATGTTTTTGTGGGTGAAAAAATTGAGTTAACTTAATTCTTTTCTTTTTTTGTCTTAGTTAAAAGGGAGAAATATGAACACACACACACACACACACACACACACACACACACACACACACACACACACACATACACACACACACACACAGTTATCCCTCCTATCCACTCATCACTGCTTAAACACCATTAAATCAGGAAGTTATCTAGAAAAAATACATACAAAAAGTTACCATACAAAAAACTTTATGAGAGATTATCCTGAAACAGAAAGTGAAGGCAGGGAGGTGTGACAGCCCTCCTTACCTGCACCTTACCTGTTATTATCTTAGTTACCAGTTACCCATAAATTCACACACTTCCAATCACAAGTATCGAGTCTTCTGTTAGTAAATGGTGTACTTCTTTTTATCTTTGTTATCACGAGTTATGTAAATGTTACTTTTGTTTGCTATTCATGTTAGTTTTATTACCTGAATGCTAAGTGTGTTACCTAGGTGTTAGTTATGTTCTCTCAATAAGTACCACGTTGCTTAAATATTACCAATTACTACCTGCTTCTGTATTTCTAGCTTCCTATGACTTGACTTTATTTAAAAAGAGAAATTTCAAGACATTTATCTCTTTCTTTTGATCAATTCAGACCAGCAAGGGAACTGGTAACTAAGTGAGCATTTCTTTCATCATTTTATGTTGTCCTTGGCCACATTTCCCCTCTTACATGAAAAAATTCAGCTGTTACTCTCTCCCCAAACAAATCTATTCCTAATTTTAGCTATTACTTTCTCCCCAAGCAAATCTGTTCCTTATTTTTAGCTGTTACTCTCTATCCAAGCCAAATTGTTCCTTATTTTAGCTGTTACTTTCTTCCCAAGCAAATCTGTTCCTTACTTTAGCTGTTAATCTCTCTCCAAGCAAATCTGTTCCTTATTTTAGCTGTTACTCTCTCTCCTGTTCCTTATTTTTGCTGTTACTCTCTATCCAAGTAAATCTGTTCTTTATTTTAGCTATTACTCTCTCCCCAAGTCAAACTGTTCCTTATTTTAGCTATTTCTCTCTCCCCAAGCAAAAGTGTTCTTTATTTCATCTGTTACTTTCTCCCCAATCAAATCTGTTCCTCATTTTATGCGTTAATCTTTCCCCAAGTTGTTACTCTCTCCCCTGTTCCTCTTTTTTGCTGTTACTCTCTATCCAAGCAAATTTGTTCCTTATTTCAGCTGTTACTCTCTCCCCAAGCAAATCTGTTCCTTGTTTTTGCTGTTATTTTCTATTCTCCCAGCTAAACTATTCCTTATTTTGGCTGTTACTTTCAATTCTCCCAGCTAAACTATATCTTGTCCTAGTTATTATTCCTTACTCTCCCACTACAATCTTATCAATGGCAGTATCGATATTGAAGTGTTTCAGAAGGCAAATCTTAATGCTTGCTGGGTGCTTCACAACAATAGAAGCAAAGGTAAAGATAAAAAGTGACAAAATAAGCTATAAAGATAATGATGCATAAGATGATAAGGGTAATTAGATAATAAGACCCCTTCAGTATTGGGATGCGTTTTCATATTCATTCTGCTTATTATTTGATTTGATACAGCTTCAGAAATTCATGTGGGGGTTAAGAATGGTGCATACTCTGGCCACTAATCTCCTGACCTCCATAGAGCCTTCCTAATGTTAATAAAATCGTCTAATGATACTCAGAACCCAAGATAAAAAATGTGTCCCAGTACTGAAGGAATTAGGCCAAAAAAATAAGTAGGATATAATAACAGGATAGAAAATATGATATCAACTTTAAAATGTATAGATAAACATATATACCGACACACTGAAAACAACACAAAACGGAAACAGACAAGCACAGACGGAAATTTAAACACACACACACACACACGCACGTACGCACGTACACACACACAGAGACACACACTTAAAGCATCCTTGGAATAAACACTTACGTAATTTCCATGATCTCTTGGACAGATTGGGCGATCTATTGGGGTTCATGTTGTCCGGGAAAGATGACTAGAAGAGACGAGCCATCCAACACCACGCCCAGTCACTCGACAGACAACCAACACACACTCCAGCAGCAGCAGCAGCTTATTTTGTACCGTTGAGTCAGCCTTGCATCGTGTTCTCACTGATATTTCACTCTGTTCACGCTCACTCCCGCCATTTCTGACCTCCTGCAGCACTTAAGTAATGCCTCAACGCCACACGGGTCCAGTGCCGCGTCTCCTGACTCACTAACAGCGGGTAATGCAGTGATATTCAGTGAGGCCTGTGACAACAACAACACACCGACCACACCATCTTGTTGGCTGCTGCTGCTGCTGCTACTGCTAGTGGTGTGGCTGATGGTGGTGATGATGGTGATGGTGGTGACTGTACGTGTTTTTAGCGGGTTCATAATTTTTTTTTGTAATATATTTGAATTCTGTTCTTGTTGTATATGAAAATGATCACATATAAAGACCGTGGTATATTCTGGTAATGTGTGAGTATATGGTATGTATAACGAAATATTTACAGAAACAGTTATAGATAAGATATCACTGATAATGGAAAAATTTGAATGTTATGGTGCATATCTTTTCACTTAGGGGATGGGGGTTACAAAGGGAAGGTGTTGTGTTATAGAGTACTGTATTGCACTAAAATATTATACAGGAGGCGAGTCTTTTAGGGGTTCTACAATAGTATTCAACAGAGCTGCTGAACGTTGCGACTTTCCTGCACCGGCAAAATCAAAAGTCAAACGTTTTGAAAAGTATATACTGTATTACTAAAGAGGCTGTGTTCTAGCTTGTTCAACCGAGCTCAATTGTGTGGACAAGCCTTTAGATACCCTCTGCCAGTGGCCCCCTTATGTAAAGGAAAAAAAGAAACATATACTAAAGGAATAGATTCATGTTCAGTATAGAGAAAAGTAATACAGAGTTGCAGTTAAATGAACCATCACCATTAATAATTAAAGAGAAAATCCTGCTGGTTGTCCGCATAATAACTTAGTAGTGATCTTAATGCACTACACAGGCTAGTGTTTATTTCATTTTTTCACCATATACTATAACTACAATTTATTTCCAGATAGCTAGGTACATACCAAGGATATAGAGAATCCTTGGTACATACTGTACTTCAGAAGTTCACAAGAGCCCCTCACCTACAACAGGATAAATGGTACCATTGTCCTCACACAAAATTTTCTACCACACCTAACAATACACCAGAGAGGAATATGTTACCTGACGTTCCTTACATAAGAACATAGTACTCGTTATTATTCCTTCAACACAAAAGGAAAAATTTACCTTTTGAGTTGGCTGCTTGGGAGCTTTGGTGTCCTTTGAGAAGCAAAACAAGACAATTTCTACACACCACACAGTCAGTCAGTGAGTCACACACAGTACCACACCAGACACCTAACAAAAATATACATTAACAGTAACACATCTGATCAGCCACATAAAAAACTGTACTGTACATACATTGTACTACATGTGCTGTCAAATATTATTTTTGTGCTCCTCATGGTCTACAATTCTTACATCATGTATCATCAGTTTCTCACATAATGGCTACTCATCTAATAGAATCTCCTTGTTTTCACCTTCAAAATATCAAACAAGCACCACCTAAAGTAATACATAACATGATAGGAATATCATAGGAATGATTAGGAGGGTGATCCACATTAAACCAAATTACCCTGGTTTGCTATGCCAAATAACTAGGGAGCAGCCAACATCTACTTTCATTTTATTGCTTCATTCTTTATTTTATCAATGTAAAATGTACTTTTCTACTATAGGAAATAACTGTATTTATGGGTTTCAGGGGGCATTAGGGCACAATATACACAGGTCTGGAAACATATCCTTATTTTTCCCATTTAATCTTAACTCCACTAAATTATCATTAACCAATGACTGTATTTTTTAGAATGAAACCCATCATATGTCAGGAAAACCTGTATGTGACAATGTTCCATCCATTTTTGACAGCACTTTCAAGAATGCTGAAGTTCATTACAAAACTCAAACCTTTCAAAGTTTCTGAACATATAACTAATTCAAGTTATAATAATAAGTAGAGCAACAGCATTATGCAGCTATGTTATGAGATCTAATACAATTACTTACTCCTTATAATAAGGCTACTATTAAAACTATTTACTCCTTGTGATCAAAGCTGTTGATGAAACAAGTGTAAAGTTAATAATTCTAACAGTTCATCCATTCAGATCATGAAATAGGTTAGAATTAAACTATACTTATTGGTTTAGCAGGAAAAAAAGAATGTTGGGCAAGTTATTGTACTTCCTGGTGGAGTGTTGACTACGCCAACTTGAACATTTGTGGGTCGGCACCACACAGTCTCTGCACTGCCTCTACTGTCAGTGGGGTGTCTGAAAGGTAAGCCATGTGTAAGCATAACCATCTTTGGCAATATTTGTTTACTACTCATTTATAACCATATTTATCTATACAGTGGTACCTCGTGATTTGAACTGAATTAGTTCTTTTGGCTTTTCAAAATTCGAATTAGGAAGCAATTTTTAACATTGAAATTAATGTAAAAACATTAATCCATTCCAATCTATTTCAAATAAAAAAACTACATGAGAGGTAACCAAAGAGGTTGTGGCCTCTCTGTCCTGATGTGTAATATCACCCTGTATGCTACTGGTGCATCATGACACCTCTGTAAGCATCATCATATCAAGTGGTTAAACTTTCCCCAAGCAACAGACTACTCATTCCATTCTCAGCTGTCAACTCACTCATCTGGAACCAGGAGTCATTCCCATTCTCTGCTCTGAAGGCGGCAATGGCTTGGCGCAGGGCAGAAACCATCACATAGGAGAGGCAGAGAGGAGGCTCCCCAGTAGCTGAAGAGATAGGAGTTTTAAAGATTTCACTATATGAACAACTGCATACAGCATGCACATCTGGATGCTGATCTAGGAACAAGAAACTCAGTGGAGGGGAGGATCTAAACACAAATGAAAGACACTGCATTAATAGAAGTTGAATAATAACAATAATACTTAACTGAGAAAATTAACAGCCAACATTCCTTCCATAAATTTGCCTTAATGTAATATTTTTTTTTACATTACATTTCATTATCATTTACCACAACTCATCTTGCACTAGTTGATTAATAATGTAAATTAAAAATATGTTTTAGGTAAGAAAGGGACTGACAATTGTTAATGTAATTAAAAGTTCAAAATCTTTTCTATAAACCTTTACAATTCAACATTATCATTGCATTCACACCTTACCTTTGGAACCAAGAACACCATATGGTTGTTTAGCATTGGGTAGCAGGGTTACTCTCAAGTCCGCTGGGATATCCAGGGCTGTTGGTGGCTTGTATTCCTGAGATATTGTGCCTCTGAATTAATTTCAACCCCATTCATTTTCCAATTTTTTAAAATTGATTTTTTTGGAAACTGAAACCTTGATCATAACAAGCTTTGTAAGTTATCTTCATGTTCAAATGCTTTAGACATTCATCATCACCATACCTGGAATAAACTTAACTCAAGACTTGTAACACAGAAATGGTTAAAGAAGTAGTGACAGCTGACTCACCCATGTCCCATTTGATAATTTTTGGCCAGTCCTGGGGTCAAACTTAACTTTTTCTGAGGTAACAAGACCCAGTCCCATGATGAAGGCTCCTTCCACCTGTCCAACGTCAACAAAAGGATTCATGCTGCGGCCAGCATCTTCAATTAAATCTGCTCGCCGTATCTGAGACCGAGGAAAGAGGGAAAAAAATATATAAATAGATTACAGGCAACTTGTGCAAATAGTATATTGGTGAAATTAATTAACCTGGCAGTGTGGTCTCTCTTACACTAAATCTTCTTTCACAAGAACATCCTTTCCTTTCAACTGAACAGAAAAAGTTGAATTCCTCACCATATATATGCCTGTCAACACATCTACTTCCACCTCCAGGCAACAAGCTGCCCAAATGTCATATCGTGGAGGATGTTCCTTTGCAGCAGTCCTGTCAAGCACAGAAATGAAAAAAAATAAAAATCTAATAAAATGACATCTGCCAATACAAAGGTGGTCAGATTAGATGCACTGATTTAGCACTTTTAGCAACATATCTCTCACATATGAAGCAAGTACAAGATGAACCAATATTTGCCCACAGAACTTAAATTCTTGGTGTCACCCAGCAAATATCTTTCCTCTGCTCTATCCTGTATGTAGTTTTGTTTCCTATTCTCTTTTTTTACTTTTCTCTACACACTATCTCATCAGAAACATTAGTTCAGATCTCCTCACCAGTAACGTTCACACAGATCCACATCGTGACTTAAACAGTGTTGTACCAGCTGCAGCCATGATGGTTCTTTTCCACTGTCCTTCTTCATCTTCTCCTTTTCAACATCCATACGTTCTTTAAGGGCTAAACTTGCCTTTCTGACACCCTGTGGAGTACAGGAAAGCTCAGTCTTTCACTTTATTAGTAGTATAAAGATATTGATTCCCTTCATTATTTATCCTGCATTCTCTCTAATGCAAACAACAACTGCTAATTAATATTGGTCAAATATTACAATAATTTCACGAAAGTATACTCACATGTGCACAGAGGTCAGAGCCAAAGGATCCACCAGTGACAGTGGAGTTTGCTGCTACTGTTGTCTCTGAGGCCTTGACAATCACCTGTGTTAATGGGACCCCAAGTACGTAGGCTGCTACCTGAGCCACCTGAAAAATGACGGTCTTAATACCTTGCCCTTATTGTCACCATAGCAGGATTCACTATCTGAACAAAATCTCTACAAGATCCAAGAAATTCAGCTCATAATCAGAATTTGCCTTACTATACCTTGGTGTTGATGCCCTGTCCCATTTCAATGCCTCCATGGGTGATAGCTACTGTTCCATCATGTGCATAAATACTGACTTGGAGACCATAACGAAACACTGGGGGATAATCAAAGCCATAATACTCTGGCATCACTGCAATCCCACGTTTTTTCCACCTGTTGTTCTGCAATATGGCATGAAAAATATTTCATCAGAATGATGTAGTTTGGGATAAAGAAGAGTGGACATGAAACTAATGGACATAATTCCAGAAAACATCTGTTAAGTAAAAAGAAAATTCATGAGCATTACATATTAAAAGAAATTGCAGGAAAGAAATCACAAACATGTTAGTTTGCCTTCTTTGACGACTTGTTGCATAAACCAAGAGAACAAAACCACATTCTGAGGATGTGAAGAGCAACATGAAAATATACAAAAAAGGGAGAGGCTTGTGACTGAACCTACCATAAAGTACTTTTGGAACATAAACAATGGAGGAATAAAGAGTACACAATATCATTGCCACAGAGAAAAAATGACTCTCCACTCACCCTATTAAACTCTTCCACCTCAGCCTTACGCTGGACAAAGTTTGCTTTCTCAAACAACAATGGCAAAATCACATCCTTTATTGGAGTTTGCTCGTGTGGTGATGCCAGAAGCCGTGGTACACCCGGTGTGATTAGGTTCAACTGACGCACCTCCAAAGGATCCTTTTTCAAATAGGATGCAATGTGGTCCAAGATGTTCTCCATGGTGCCTATGGCATTAACATGACCTGGAAGAAGATAAGATGGAGAGGGTTAAGCTCAAAATTATATTTGAAAAGTCTGTTTAAAGAATAAAATGAAAAATCAGCTAATAAAATATCCATCTCATATGAATTAGTGTTTTTATCCCTATTTCTAAGAAAACATATTTATTTACAGTATCTAGTTTGAGTTTTTATGTCATGCAACTTGCCAAATGATTAGGCTTCAAGGCATGTAGTGTTCAATGGTCAGTGTAACTTATTCATACCAAATATAGTAGAGTTAACAAGTATATATATATATATATATATATATATATATATATATATATATATATATATATATATATATATATATATATATAAATAGAGAGCTATGTAACTAAAAGAAAATGTTTTCTGAGAGAAGAAATGAGATATCCTGTGCTTTTGTATACATAGGCAAATAACAATCAACAAAATCAAGGCAACCACAAGAGTACTGTGTTCTCACCAGGTGTCCGGCACCAGGTGTTGGCAGCAGTATCAGTGTTCACAACGTGAGGTGTATACCGTAGGTTGGGTATGAAATAGCAGTTCTGGACAACACTTGCTAGGAAGCCTACAGGAGACTCATTGGAGACATGGCCGGCATCGCTGTACAGATCAACTACCAGGGATGTGAGCTTGCCTGTGTCTTCAAATCCAACCTGGGAACAGATAATTGCTTTAAGAGAATGCTGGTACTGAGGGATAACTGTGGATACTACAACACTGGACTGGGATGAAATCCATGTGACGAATAAAGGTAAAAAAAAAGCAAGAACTCTATGACTACATATACATCACCCCAAGAGAGATGCAGGACCTGTGGCTCTTAGAACAGCTTTTGTCTGCTATAACTCCATGAATCCTTTTCATATTTTGCTTTACAAATTTCAAACGGCTTTTTCAAGTTTTTTGTAAACCTACTCCACACATGAAATCTCCAATAAGCCATAATGACTTCTGGAAATAGTGAAACCAAATATTTTTCCACATCATCATTGACTTTTTTATCCTGCAATTGGAGAAAAAGTTACATTGTGATTAACTTGTTCCATTTTTTCACTTTGGTTACTAAATCTGGTCCCCCGTCCTTCTACTATTCCCTCTTCCTTTGATTTCTTCTTCCTTACATCATATGTTGCATAGTAAGGGTCTCTCCAGCCAGCCAAAGTCATGTTTGTGTTCAGGTCTGTCACGACCCTCACAGGCTGCTGGACATTCTTTGCTGCCACTGCCGCTGCTGCTGCCAAGACGTTTTGACGACTAATCTTGGCGCCATAACCACCACCAATTCGCCGCACTGACATATTGATGCTGATGGACAGGACATATTGCATTAGTCATAGTACAACAAAGGGAACTGGCAACTTGGACTTCAATATCAGACTCTTAGAGATGATATTAATGATAAGGTTTGTATTGACTTAACAAGTTCAAGTAGCTGAAATGATCATGTATCTTCATAACCTAACAACTTATGATATTATCAAATTTGTTATTTGTTCAGTTGCAACTTTGTGGCCTGTCCCAGACAAGCTACCAGTACTATTCAAAGAATAATTCAGCCTCATTAAAGTGTGTGTGCTCATATGCATCTGTGTGTGTACACACATACACACTAATGCACTCTTACCTATTTGCAGCAATCCCAAGGACTTGGGCAACAGTAGCCTGGGTTTCAGCAGGCCACTGGGATGTACAATAGACATCATATCCATCCTCTATAGGAACCACTCGGGCAGCTAAAGGTTCCATATTAAGATGAAACTGGCTCCCCTGGATCAGATTTCCCTTCAAACGATGTGGTGCAACCTCCAGCTGGCCTGAGCGGGCAAAGGTAAACAAAGCATAAACCAAGGCTCTACCATTCCTCACAGAGAACAAAATTGATATGTGTTATATGAAACAACAAAAACCTCAGCATGTCACTTTCACTGGCAGCACGTGTATCCTATGTAATGTTTGATATGTATACCTTCAGGGTCTCCAAGGACTGCAGGCTCTACTGTGCCGGTGAAGGCAAAAGTAACAATCTCATCCCGACCTCCTTCAACCAGTGCCTGTTCAATGGTCAACACTGGCTTCTTGACATCCTCATAGCTCACAACCACCATCTGAGCTGCTCGCACTGCTGTATCTCTATCCCGTGCCACTATCAGACCCACAGGTTGACCGGCATATTTTGAACGCTCTTCTACAAATACCTGTAATTAGAAAGACGGTGAAAGATCAATGGGGTTAATTTATCTTTCCAAATGTCCTCTTTCTTATTCTATAGTCTCTAACACTTTGTTCTCACTGGGAACATCCATTATAGAGACAGCCAAAAGAAAGGTATTTCTACTATATTAAAAAACTATATTCAAAAACTTCCATCTTTAATTGCTTAAGTAATTCTCTTTTAATTGGATTTACATGATAGACACCTATTCATCTATTCCTTTAATCTTCCAGGTGACTTTCCTCTCTTTCCATTTCAGTCAATACAATGATTCATAGCATTTTACTTACAGGATCAGGAAAAGCCCCAGCAGTGACAACAAAGCTGTTTTTTCCAGGAATGTCAGCAGCATTTACAAAGGTCACGACACCATTCAGTCTGAGTGCCTCAGATGTATCCACTTGCAATATCTTAGCATTCGCATGAGTAGTCTGAACCAGAACCCCATGCAGTTCATTGGGTAGGTAAGGGACATCATCGAGGTATGTTGCTTCACCTGTGATGGTAAAAGTTCAATTGCTCATGATTAATGGCAAATTTCTGATCATGTAAGTTGACCATCACTAATCTGACAATCAGAAATCCAATTCCATTGCTAATCTGTCACCCATTTCACCTTGCATAATTTAAAATTTTCTGCATTACTGCTACAACCTCCCATTTCTACCATTTATTGGAGAAATGATAAATAAAGTTTATAAAGTTTATTGACAGGTCCGAAGAAGTTCAATAGTGAAAACTAAAACAATAAAAAGTGACAGGCAAAAAGGAGTGAAGGATTGAATAAATATTATAAAGCAAACAGGTCATAAGAAACTACAATCCAAAAATCAGGTATCGGTTTTGGTAGAGAAAGTGGTACCCAGCTATGTCCAGCACCCGACAGGTTCCAAGGATGCTGGATCAGTGATCATTGGCTACCTGTATCATGAGATTCTCAAAGATCACAGGAATGCAAAACACTACTCAATTTGTAAGGTTATCTTTCCTTATGGGCTATTTTTGCACTCATTAAAGCTGTTACATCTACTCACCGGATATTTGGGTGGCAGATTCCAGCTTCGGCACAGGCTCTCCAACTGGCCAAGCTTCACGGTCCATGTCAAACTCCTGAATGCCAGAGGACAGGTGGCGCTCAATATTTGGTCCAGCACTGGCAATCTTGGGATTCACTTTGTTGCCCAGAAATCCTACAATAGCTTTGTATAGCAGTGCTTGGGAAAGACTTCGACGATAGTCTGGAGAGGCATCCTGTGGATGGTTGTCTGGCTGCACCTCTCGGCCAAGTATCTCTGCAGCTTCCACTACAGTAGCTTGATCAGTCAGTCTTCGCCCCATCAGAAAGTTCTCGGTTTCAGCAGCATGGATGAAATTCGGGTTGATGCCACCAAGAAGGATGGAAGGTTTGTGAGTGACCACGAAATTGTCTGTTGGGTCCACCTCCATTCTGAAGCAGGCATTGACATAAGCATGTGCATTGACCGCTCGTGGTGTGATCTTGAATGTCCGCAGCTGAAAATAAACGTCTGTAAGTTCTGGCTTCCTTTTTCTCCCCCTACTAACTCCTCTTTTACAATTTACCTTCACTACCAAACAGCTTCTTTCTTCCTCCACTGTTCTTACCTTTGTGTTGTCTAATGCAGGTGGAAGTGTCACAGAGAGGATGACTTTTTTAAACATGTCTGTTCTGAGGAATTGTTCAAGGTCCATATGGGTTGTGGAAGCATCTTCAGCACTGCCAATGGTCAGCTCTGCCTTAGCAGCAAGAAGTGTCAAGAAGATATCGGACTGGAATCCTTGATGAGCATGTTTCAGCATCAAATTGCCAGCCCAGCTCCCTGTCTGCTTACAAAAAAACATTTCCCTAATCAATGTTCAAGATCACATATAACCTGCAAGTACCAATTTTCACAAAACCTACAGTTGAAAATTTCGTGAAACTATGAAAATTTTGGGATCTTGTTAAATAGCATTCCTCATGATACCTACAGACATACAAACATTTGGTGTTTAATAGAAAACCAAAAAGTTACATCACTCAAAAGTTTTCAAAACATGCATGATGGAGAAGACTCACAATAAAAATGGCTGGAAGTTAGGTAACGTTATACAACAAGCACTTAACTAACAACAAAATTATCACAACAATGAATCGAATCCACATTTGGCAAAAAACTTGATAATTTAAAAAGTTGCATGCATTGCTTCAAAGTAAACATCTCCTTTCTAGCAATCCCAAGACTTACATTCCTGACTGCCACATTAGCCACCACTTGCCAATGGTTAGCAAGAACCTCTAAATAACTGTATCTTGGCTGTGTTTTGGCCATGTGCTGGAACAACTCCATGGCTCTGGCTAAGCTCACATTGGCACCCAGCTCCAGAGGCACCCCCACTGAGGTGTTGTACAGCTCCTCAATACCATCAGTAGAGATGTACGTTGAATATGGACCATCATTCTTGAACACCCCTGTTGGTTAAATGAGAACTCTATGTAGTCACTCTTAGATGCTGCACTATCTACTCAATGTTTACTAATATAAAATGTCCCATACTGTTTGAAAGGTATGGACATCTGGTGGTGAATCACATGACAACTTGATACTACTACTACTACTGGATAAACAGTGCATGCATCATTCTAGGATACCAAAACTTGGGATGCGTAATTAATCTTCACTCAACATTACCTTGACCAGTGTTGCCCACAACAATGCGATACTTCTCCGCAGTGCCAATACTCCTAAGAATATTGTACATGCCCTGAAATTAATGTGAGATCATGAACTACTTAAAGCTCAGCAAAAATCTAATCCAATTAAAAAGCATTATCTTCAGCTAAGTGCTTCAATATTTGACAAAGCAGTAATGAAAAATCTACTAAACACTAATAAATAAATAAATAAATAAATAAATATCTATATCTATATATATATCTATACATATATATATATATATATATATATATATATATATATATATATATATATATATATATATATATATATATATATATATATATATATATATATATTCTTTAAGTATTACATACCTCTATCAAACTTAAGACATTATCTTATCTCTGAGCACTGCCACTTGAGTTATAACACAAACATGAAAAATATTACTTTCTCCAAACACAAGCAGTATAAGTTACCACACACTATATATAGATAATTAGCAGATATACAAGAGGAGAAGCAAAACCAATGCACCAAGCTTCAGTGACACAAGAATGCAGGGCAAAACAATAACAGAGACAGACAAAAAGAAAAATAGACAAAGAAAGAAAACAATAGATGGAAATAGAAAGAAGGGAGGGAAGGAGGGAGGGAGGGGAGAGAGAGAGAGAGAGAGAGAGAGAGAGAGAGAGAGAGAGAGAGAGAGAGAGAGAGAGAGAGAGAGAGAGAGAGAGAGAGAGAAACAATATCACCCTCTACAACTCACAATGAGGTTTGTGGGTCGGAACCAGCGTACAGAACCAACGGATATCTGTATGTTTCCAAGACTGGAGGGGTCTTTGGTGCTCTTCTTACATCCTCTGCCTTCCTTCCCCTTACAACCACCACAGCCAACAGTGCCATTCTTCTCACAGACACCATTGTACGCCTCCTAAATGTGTTGCAGAATTCATTTTTAATTGCTGTAAGTATTCCTGGTTTCTATAAATAAATGCAAGTGTCATTATCATTCATATATGTATTTATCTATAATAATATATGCCATTTATTCATAAAGGATTCTTGTTCTCAGAATTCAACCAAGAGGATTGTGAATGAAGAAGCATTTCTATTCATTCCACTTCTTGTATTGTCTAATGCTATTACTTGTATCACACACCATCTACAACCTGAGAACTGTCCTCCAACTTCATCCAGTCCTTTTATTCATCACATTTATATATACTCAGTCATTTAATGGTCGTTACTTCTAAATGATCAAATTGCCTTAGTATTGTGTGCTTATTGACTTCATGAATTGTTCTGCATTTCATTTTTTCACTTTTGCTTGAGATCCCCAAATCAGTTAAACATTTCAGTTTCTTTTCCTATCACTGATGTATGTATTACTATTATTCAGAGCACAAACCTCTATATCCACAAGTCTTTCCTTAAGACTAGGGTCTGCATCAACTGTCATTGATTTGAAGGCATCCAGGATGGGCCGGTAGCCAGTGCAGCGACAAATGTTCCCATCCAGTGATGCTTCTACCTTGGCAGAAGTGAGAGGCTCAGATCCCTTTGTCTGGCTACAGATGAGAATATCAGAATGAAGTGAATAAATGAATCACCATTATCTCTTATAAAAAAAATATTCAAAAAAAGAAAGTAAGGTCTTTTGTTAATACATACATAACAATAAATGTGATTATGAAGTTTAATGAATTCAATGCTGTTTACTTTGCTGTAATGGAATTGCTTGAACAATTGGTCATACTTGTGATTTTTGTGAAATCTCGTGTTGGGTAATGTATATCAAACCAAGATTTCATCTAACATTATCCAAGACTAATAAAATGGCTTAAAAAACTAATTAGTGCAAAGATTTTGCTAATTGTATGCCATCTTTTTTCCCACAGCATCACTGCACAAAACTTCCAACCTTATCTGTCCAGTGCTGTAATACAAGAGTTAACCAATAGTTTCAATCATTCATCCTTTTTTCTGGTTTGTAACTAGTCGTCTTTATTTGGTGCTGGAGGTAGAGATGAATGACATTTAATGAAAATTAATGAGACAATATAAGTTTTCTGAATTCTATATAAAAGGTTGACAACTTATAATAGTAGTATCTTGGTGAAGTGTACAGTTCTCTACAATACAATCCAAACAAAAGATATGAAAGATATGAAAGTCAAGAATTGGAGAAAATCAGGACAATAAACAACAGATGTAGTGAAGGTAAGAGGTTGAGTCCATACCACAGCAAATTAGTGCAACAATTCAGTGTTTGAATACAGGAATGTACTAATTATCTACTTTTCTTTAAGGATGACAGCAATTTCAAGTAAAGTCTTGATAACAATACTTACCCATACATGGTCATGATCATGCCTGGTGAGCAAAAGCCACACTGAGTCCCATAGAAGCCATGCAGAGCCTTCTGTATGGGGTGATAACCTGTGTAGCGGTTCCCCAGGCTTTCTATAGTCTCTATCTTCCATCCTGCACAGGCATACAGCAATGCCTGACACTGCAACATCAAAGTATTGTGTAATACCAGATTCAATTTATGCACACCATATTGAAGACTGAATAATTTCTTGGGTCCATTACAGTATCCCATTCTTTTACCTTATATTTGTGAACCAAAACCAGACATCTTCCTCATTTTCATTAGATATCATGGTTATAGTAGGGAATAATGTACTAAAGTTTACCAACTTAAATTACAAGACAGTGTGCCCATTGAGCCCCACTCAATACCCAGTTTTGAGTCAGAAAGAGCTGGGGATCAGACTTGAAGGCCCACATTGTCCCAACAGGTGAGACACACACACACACACATACACAGGAATCAAATGATTAATTCAAGCACTCATCCGTGTGTGTGCATACACACATGTATTTAAAGATAAAAGTTAAACTCCCTCAACGTGTGTGTGTGCGCACACACACACACACACACACACACACACACATATATATATATATATATATATATATATATATATATATATATATCTATATATATATATATATATATATATATATATATA